>JAHZMW010001214.1:0-10752 GCA_027743745.1 Alloscopus bannaensis | reverse complement strand
AAAAATCCTTTCCAAACCAGAGACTTCTGAACACTGAAAGGAAGAAATTGAGGGGAAAGCATTAAAACGCAGAGCACACGATCAATAAATGGCGTCTGTTCTCAATTTGAGAGTCGACGGAAAAGGAGACATGTCTTCCCTAATTCGGAGTGAATTTCAATAATTGATGATGTGAGAACACTGAGTCACTTGTCTCTAAAATTTTCTCTCAAATTGTGTGATTCTTGTGGGAGTCACAGGAAATGGAGAGATCAACCAACCAAACTGTATTTTACACTTTGGTGTTCGGTTACCGTTTTGTTATGCTGTCAAGAAGTAACAGCTAATACCCAAACGATTGAGTAAAAATGTCATGATGGGTGTGTCCTTTGTTAAAAGCAAAAAAACAAACTCTCAAAATGCCTTCTCTGTCACAACATCCATGAAAGGAAGGTCGTCATCTAAACTTGGAAAGGATTTTGATGTTTACAGAACCTCATGACTTTTCCTAACTTTTTCCAACTTCGCAAAACATGTAGCTTTCAATGCAAATCTAAAAGTTCACTGCATTTTCAAGAGTGACACAATGAAACATGTCCGAGACAGCATTTTTCTCTAGAGTTTTATTGACTGTTTGTCGAACTTTTATTTATGAAGAGGACATTTACAACCTTGAATGCCTTTTACTCATGGGGTCGACGTTTTCCTGGAAAAATATAAAAGTAGAGGAATACTCAGTGTCAATTCAATTACCTCAAAATACAAAGTGTCAAGTGAATCCAATTATCAGCTCGAGCAGACGCTTGAAGAAAGTTTTGAGAAGGAAAAATGTTTAAAAATAGAGAAAAACTTGAGTTTAAGTAAATAGAGATGTATTGTCGGTGAAAAAGAAGTTTCAATTTCAGTAAGAAGGATATTTGAAGGAAATAAGTGGGACCATGAATCATGTGAAATTCTGAGGATGTTGAACTCAGGAGTGCCTTGTTTGCTGTTTTTTTTCAGAATTATAATTTGAGTATGTTAGAAAGTCCATCTGAAATTTGGAGTATTTATGATGAATCGTTGAGCAATGAGTGAATAAGTTTTTCTAGAAGATCTGGAATAAAAATGTTTTAAGAGATAATTGCTCAAGGAGCATCTAAGCCCATTCATAACAGAATATGTTTTTTAAAATAAACGGTCTATGTAATAAACAATTATTAATAAATCTGAATGAAGCATCCTTCAAATGATAAGTCTCTCAAATATTCACCTCTTACAAATTAAAAAGAATTACACTCAAGTTTCTCTAGAATGTTAAAATGAATCGGGAGCAAGTCCAACTAAATCCTTGACTTTATTATTTTTTAAAGTCTTCATTCAGCACAACTCACAGGCTCAACTTGTTTTCAAGCACTTTATCACAGGATAAAATGGTTCATAAAATTAATAAAGTTGTATCACGCATGACACCGAGTGATATCATTACTAAATATCTCAACCCCATCAGCAACTACCAATAATAATCATTCAAAAGCTATGAAGTTTCCTACTCCTGAAGGAAACACTTTTATAATATCGCTTTACAATGTGAAAAGTGCGCAAAAGTCCACGCTCTCACACACTCTTTACTGCGTCAGATATGATGATGATACGGACAAAAATCTCTTGCTCCCAAGCAGTAAAATAAGCTTTTCGGAGATATAATCTATAATTGCGATTGTAACATACAGCATTATAATATAAAAGCTCACAACTCGCGCATGAAGCCCCCGAAGCTCTTGCGATAGTATCGTGATACAATATGATGATGATGTAACATAACAACAAAGTAGAATTGTGTTATTACCACCACCACCAGAGTTGGTGTGCCGAGAGGAATTTTATTTTCACCCATTAAACTTTACTTAAACTCATTGACTCTCCGTACAAGCAGAAGTTGGCTAGAAAACCCACTTCTCGTCTAGACACAACATTGTTTCCCTATTACAATACTTGATACGGAAAGACAAGCTCGTCGAAGAAGGGACAAGTTCGCAAGTTCACTGCTTCTAACTTCTCGCCCATATTTGACATGGAAAACGCATTCGACTACACTTTGTCTTATACAATCTCTTTTTTTATAATAATGTTAGAGTGGGTCACATTTATAAGGAGAAGACTGGGAGGACAAGTGTGATTGCGAGAGTGCACAACATAATGACTATTATAACCATCTTTTGTGGAGGGTTTGTGTTAATATATTTTTGGTAGAAAACAAACCTCAGTTCCTAACTAGTTTTTGAGTAAGCCTTCCATTTCAAAGTTTAAAAAAAATAATAATGTGTGTTTCTCCGAAGTGATGATTATGGTCACGTTAGGCGTAAAACATGGATTCGCATCGATTCTCAAGAGTATCCAAAGACCAATGACACAGGCGCAACGACTTTTCGTGAATCTCTGTGCTATTATTATCGAGATCGGAATTACTATGATCATTATGATTTCAGGGGAAATATGACCGTAATAGAGAATCGCCCATCGACACAAAAAGAGAATCCTTTCATTATTATTTCCCTTCTCTACATCTTCCAATAACCTTTCCGTAAACATTTTGGCATTGCTTGGCGCAACTCAGATGACCATTATGTGGTCAGTTTTTACTTCGTGTAGATACATACTGCCACACATTATTCTACTTTCGTCGAGTAATTGTACTTTCTGGACTGTGAGCATTGTGCAAATCCATAAAAGGTAATAGGCCAGCTCTGGAGTTGATGAATTGCATTGTGTTCAAGACTCGGTGATGAGCATCTCTGTGAAAAAAATCTGAGTGATGATTTTCCACTCTAAAATGGAGATGTTGCTGGTCAACCTGAAAAGGAAGAGGTTCTATTGTGAAACCATCTTAATTCAATTAGATCCTCTTCACAAGGCGAGTGGTGCCATTCTTGAGAGTACAAGCGGATTTAATGAGCTTCTCTAAAATTATTTTGGAAATTGCTGTGTACGCAGTAATATATGCTCATGTAAGTGAAGTGTCANGTACAAGCGGATTTAATGAGCTTCTCTAAAATTATTTTGGAAATTGCTGTGTACGCAGTAATATATGCTCATGTAAGTGAAGTGTCACATTTATGTGCACATTGATACTGAAATAAATATGGGATGTAATGGTGTGCTTGATCACGTCAGTTATGGGGACGATCATGATGATAAATTGATTTCGAGTTTGGTTTTAAAAAAAGTCACATAAAAGTGCGTAAAAACAGGCGTCCTCAATCCGGCTGACACTGTTGGGAAGTGCGTGCAATCATAAAAATGTCATGCGTGTAATAATAACATGATCCGTAATGTATACAACACGCGTTCCTCAATTTTCAAACAACTTCCTCAAACATAAACCATCTTTTGTAAATAGCGTGGCAACACTCCACTCAACCGTGTGGAGGAAAATGAGCGTGAAGCTAGTTAAACAAGATGTTTAACCCTGTTCCAAAAGTGAGAGCTAATTTCAATCAGTGTTTCGTGTACATTTTATACACGCACAATTTGGGTCGAATGCCACACACGAAGAGAGAACGAAAATAAACTGCTCGAAATACACCTGTTCTGAATCCACCGAGAAATAAAGTTTATAAAAAAACTCTTCTAAAATGCCAAGCTAAAGTAATTATGACGCACTTTTGGCACGTTATGTTAGGAAAATCTCGAAGATTTACATTTGGGGCATTGCGAGACACGAAGCACCCTTGCGAGCTAGAGACGTCTTTCTAAAAGGGAAACACAGTAGATAAATTGCGAATTATTTTTTGAAAAATCGAGTCGTACATATTTGTTAGCAGTTCCGTAAAACTCAAAAATGCTGTCAAGAAATACCGCTCTAAAGCTTGTATATATCGGAACAAATGGTAAATAATTCGGAAACCGTAAGTGGTTGACATTACTGACGATAAATTCTCCAAAGTCTACGCACACTTTGAGTCAAAGTATTTTACAGCTTGAGCAGAAATCTAAACACAGTTTTTCACCCAACCTTTTTTTCCTAGCGGAAGATTTTCTCTGAGCTCCCTCTTAAATTCTTTGATGTAATGGTCCATTTGTAAGTATAACTAAAAGCTCAGTCTGAATAATGTGAGCATTTTATCCTCTGAACGAAAAGAATTAGGAGCCACCACCTGGATTCGTATTTTCTGTTGAAGTCTTTGCCAAGATGCCAAGAGCTTAATCATGCAATTCTCTCCATTCATTCGGAGTTCGAGTCGACTCCGTGTTTTCTCGTGTTTAACTACCATTCAAGAGGTAATTTAAAAGCGACCTTTTTCTCAAGTCAAGGATGAATGACTGTGAGTTGTTGTACTTTGTTACAAAGTTATGTTGCTCATTTAAACTCTTTTTTATTCCAAGGGGCAACTTGCTCAGAATAGTACGCAAATATTGTATTATACTCTAGCTCCAAATGAACAGAAAAAATAAACCGTTCCTAAATGATCTAATAAAGTCTCTCAAAAAGTTGCATACTTTTATACCAATCTCTGAAAAAATTTGCTTTAAAATAGGTATTCTTAAAGAGACAAACACGGACAAACAAGACAGACACATTAGACCAATAAGGTACTTTTGATACTTAATAATAATGTCGAGATTTTATGTTTACTTTTTCCTCTCGAAAACCCTTAGGCTGCTGCGTACCAAAAAAGTGTGTAGGCCTGTATGCTTGCTTACACTCGGAGAATTTGCGCATTTATACCGGAGCCATTTTACTATTCATACTGTTAATTTACTCACAATCCTTTGTGCGTGCCGTTATTCCCGAGGGAAGTGTCTTCTTACATGCAATTGACATACCAACGTATCATTCGAGTCTCTGACACACTACTTCTTCATGTGTGAACGTCTCTTGAGATGAACTTGTCATTGAACGTAGAACATTGTCCTCTCGTCATACTCCGTTTTGTCTTAAGTAGCTCTTTCTCTAACATGCTTACTCACTTTTTCAGCTCAACCTTAACATGCATATAATCCGGTATTATGCGTTCGCATATCAAAGAGGGTGTAGAGCCCAGATAAGACTCCATTTTCACACTGAGAGATTTTCAAGAGTTTCATTACATTCTGCCTTTGAGTAGAATGCAAGATGCAACATAATAGTAGTTCGCGTGGTTCATAAAATCTGGAATTTATTCTTATCATTACGACAAGCTCTCCACAGTTATTACCCGGATTTCGGATAAAAAGAATGGACATGTTTGACACTCAGAAAGTATTCCAAGAATTACGGAAGTCGGGGAGAAAATCATGTAATAAAAAAGCGAGCCGCGAGTCCCTTATCCCGTTGCCGAATACCGAAGAAATTGAAGCTTGTAAAATGTCGTGAATACAATTGTAATTATGTATATAATGGATATACGTAAAAAACTATAAAACCACGGAATTTTTTCAGGAAATGAGTGAACAAGCTTATATATTCATGTTTATTTTTGTATACATAAAAAATTGCTTACGCAGCGTATTCATTTGTGGGTTGGAGAAAAGAACAAAAAAAATATCTTCGCGTGTATTCGACCGACAAACCATTTTGACATCCTCCGTTTTTCTCGTCCAAATAAACAGAGAGCGTAGACCCAATCAACAATACAAAAGCTGTTGGAAAAATGCAGAGAAATGTGAAAGTCAAGAAGAACCCAGAAACCCTAGGAAATCTGTCAATCACAGCGAGTTGAGTTTTCCTCTCTCCTTCCTACAAGATCTTGGATTAAGCGTATAAAAAACTACGTAGCTACACCCCGGCAATGATGATGTACGCACTAAAAACATACGATCCTCATCCGGCGCAGACAATTCATAGACTCAATCTGTCTGACACAAAGACCTACACACTCACTCTCTCGACGAGGAAGAATTGCGTTTCCTCTCATCCAGAATAATGAAACAAGATAAGGTATATATATAAGGATAAGAATGTATATATTTCCTGATCCGTATACTTCACTTATAATTATAAGGGTCTCAAAAAAGTCTTGAGCTCTTCACATCAGTATGGAAAAGTCTGAACTTTTTTTTCTCCACGTCAAACCGAGTTTCGGCCTGGGCCGATAATATGATGATAATAATAATGAACCGATTTCGACTAAGCTGTTAGGAACAGAAGTCTAGAAAAAACTCATCAACAACAAGCACTCCCGCTCACACATCATCACACCTTTCAAGCTCCGCCAAACGAGCGAAATCAAATAATCTTTGAGCTGCACATCTAGAAAAAAGGATGCAGAAAGCGTCGTCACTCTAAAAGTCGGAGGGAATTAACTGAACATGGTTACTGAGGGAAAGGCAGCGAGTCAAAATTAACAGGTCTCTTGGGAAGGTAAACCTTTTGTAGTGAGGCTTTTCTACGAGATTTCGTTAGAAGTTGAAAGAGTGCATCTTAAAATGCTTATAAGACAACGAAGATGTAACATTGTTGTGAAGGTCAAATGTGTGTCAATCCTAACAACATGGATGTACCTACGATTTTTTATACATTGAGTTTTGATATGTGACGCAATCCAATTTCCGGAAAAGTGACAACATGCATCTGAAACAAAGTATTTTCTCAGATATCAATATTGTGAGAGTTGACTACAAATATGATGCAAATTAGATTTTTTATCCTGTTTCTTGTTTTCCGGAAAAGTGACAACATGCATCTGAAACAAAGTATTTTCTCAGATATCAATATTGTGAGAGTTGACTACAAATATGATGCAAATTAGATTTTTTATGCTGTTTCTTCTGATGCGTACAGGCTTACATTGCAATCACGGAGAAAGCCTCAAACTGGAAAGAGATGACGTGACGAAACGAACTCTTTTTGAAGACCCTCATTTTTTTAGCTCCACGCGTAATTGAACCACGACTCAGAAGCAGTTAAGGATGTGTGTAAAAAATTGTGAAACACGCAGCTGATGATGACATCCATCTCATAACATTTTACACGCACTCATCACTCTCTGATGTCACTCGCACACTCTTCTCTCCACATTTTTCATCGTCAAACACGAGTTTGTGGATGCAATTTGTATAAAATTGAAAAATATACAGGTTCCCATAATGTGAAGCATTTAAGCTCGTGTTATAATGAAGGGATGATGTTTCGATTTCTCAAATATTGGATACAAGAAATACGGCAACAGATGTTACCGAATTCTAGAAAAAAACGAAGTAATCGACCATGAGACCTTGAGTTTGGGGCCTGAAAAACCGAGAGAGTCTGTATTTGCATACTAAAAGCCATTATTTGAATCCCTGATTTGAAATTCTAGATTTTGGAAATTGCTTCCAGTCCTTGTGCAAAACTCGGGTGTCACTCCGGAATCTGAGGTTCGTGGAAAGCGAGATTATTATTATCCCCCTCTCCCACTTTCCGATATGTGCCCACCCACCGAGAGAAAAATCTCTGAGACTTTCCACAAAAAACACGTATTTTACTATAAAATACTCCTCGAGCTGATATATGATCTGCTTAAAACGGGAAAGCGCTTAGCGGTGGGAGAGATTGAAAGGTGGCATATCCACCGGAAGGGAAACTCTAGAACTCAAGCAACGTGAGGCAATTACTGTAGACAAACGAATTGTAGACAGTTTACTGTTTCACTGTAACAGTGTAGCTCACATGACCCTGGTTTTTTTGGGCAAAATTTGTAATAAAAAAGGAGAACAAAAAAAGTAGAATAGCGTTGTGCATAAAGTTTAGTTTGCCTCGTGGATATTACGGTTATTTGTGTGCACAGAAAACAAAGGCAAAAATCTTGCAAATTAAATCTTCCGTCGATCACCGTACCTAAAGAGTAAATGATACTTGAATGGAAGGAATAAACGCAGTTTTTCGCCGAAGATGAAAACGTAATGGAGTGAAGTGTGTTCTTATTAAATTACGTTGAATTTCTCATGAAGCTTCGAGAGCTCGAGAAGTTTATACTTTTACTCCTGATGCTCGAAGGGAAAAGACAGGAAAGTTTTCCACAGGAAAGCAGATTGAATATTGAATCGACACATTACCTTTGCCATTTTACGATTTTTCAGAACAAAACTGAGTCTATACTCGATATAAAGTTTGGAAGAGTTTTGGCAGCTTGTTTTGTGGCAAGTTCTGTTTCTCACAAAAACATTCGCATTCACACGAACGCCATGCATCAAAACCAGTATATCACAAATCTATAGAGGCTTTTGGTATGTTGCATTTTAAAGAATCCTCGGGTTTTGGATCTGCCTACCTCTTTTTCATGTCGTGATGAACAAGTTAGTCTGCACAGCTGTCAGCATTTGTACTCTCTCTGGTTTTAGGTAAAAAAAAATGAGAGATCATTGAATCCTAAAATGCAATATGCATATAAAATGCGTAATAGTTGGCTCGTTTCGATTTATTTTCTTCTCCTCTTTTCTACTCGCTGTCAAAGCAAAAGCAGGACACGAGACGATGACATGATGATCACCATCAAATCGGCAAAGTCTTTCTCGGGGGTATATGAAGCAGGAAAATATAAAATTTTCGACTATCTTAAAGGTGAAAAGCGATCAAGCCGCGAGAAACGAGCCTCAGGCATGTCACGGAATGATGACTGACGAAGAAATACTTTCTCGAGTTCCACCTCATTATTGTATTACTTAAATTCAAGAAGATGCCAGGACTTGTGGTCGTTTTTTGAGAGAGTAAGTCGTTTCAGAGATGGTTATGGTTTCACGTGTGAAGTCGTGACTAGATCGTGTGCTGATCGCGGATCACTTATGGAGTCATGTAGGATTGAGGGGTGGTTGACGTGTGATGGCTCCACAAAAATGAAATCTCTGTTAAACATGTCATGCTGAATTTCCATATTTTTCGGATTGCATTGATCAATTTCAATTTTTTCGTTTTGAAGAGGCAGCAGTATGAATAATTTAAGAGATTTGAGCAAAGCTGCATTTTTTCCCGTGGCAGTGATCATAATAAATTTTTCTCTGGAACTTTGTAAATATTTGGGTTACCACAAAAAAGAGACGAATTGCCATATGGCACACAAAGTGTGCCGTTATGAGTGAGAAAAATGTGGTGTTGTTATAAAAATGGGTTTGCCGCAAATGTGTGGTTTTTGAGAATCGACAAAGCTAACCGCAAAAATGAGAGGAGTTTCAATCATTATAATCATTGTACCATTTCTGCCGAAACATCTTTCCATTCTTTCCAGAGAAGACACCTACCTATTTTTGTGAAATTTTTTGAGAAATTGCATTTAAAAAGTAAAAGACCGCTTGATGAGTCAGCATTATTCCGAAAATCAACATAAAAGTCTAATAACCATGAATGACTAATTTCCAATTTTTTAACAGACAATAATATCTTCATAAGCTTTCCGGTTCCCGGAGCATGCTCTCATTCCCTAATTACAACATGCTGTCAGCAAAAACAAGGCCGAACCCTGAAAAATTGTTTTTTTTGCATAAATCTACAAAAATGGGAAGAATGCTTTCACAAGGGCAAATTCCGATTTCTTTCCTCAAGCCAACAATTTTTTCAAAGAAAGATTGTCCATTTACCTGTGACTTGCACAACCTAAAAAAAAGCCGTCACCTTTCTCCAAAAAAAAATTGATTCAAAGACTGCAAGAGAAAGTGTCTTCCACCAGAGGCACAAAGCTCCAGTCAAATTCAGGAAAAGCACATACAAAATACGGACGAAGTCAAAACTTCGATTGGAACTCAGTGACGTCAACAGGTTCTCCTCTGGGAGTCCCTAACATTGTCGCAGTGAATGGTGGCGTCCACAAATAGATTTTTGAGAAAACAAAATTGTTGAAACATAAAAGCACCTGGAGAAAGCTCTCGACTTATTTCTTCAGAAATTTTCTCCACAACGGAGTACATTTTGAACACCGCCTGAATTAGTAATACTTAAGCACACACCATCAAATCGTAACGCTCTGGCCTGTAGTAAAATAAATGTAAAAATTCTGAATGGAAACATTACACGCTCGCAGCTTTCTTCCTTAAGAAATTCATCATTCGAACAAAAGACTCGGAGAAAAGTAGAAACTTCCGAGTTCACCACGAACATACATAATGACTCACAAAAGAGTGTTGCGACCACGTAATGATGAATGTAAAAATAAGAACGTGAGTTGACCAAGTATTTCGAGTCTCAATGATTATTTTGTGTCGTGTTCAAAAGGGATGTGATAGGAATCTTGATAATGTATGTAATCTTGAAAAAAAAGGTTTGCCACTTCACCACCTCTAAAACTCGCTCTTTTTTAAAGAAATCTTTTAGCACTCGTGAGCATAAAGAAAACTTTGAAATATGTGCATATTATATAATATAATAAAACCTAACATGATTTTTCTCCCATGTAAAGTTGTAAGTACCTAATTTTACAAGAGTTCTTGAACGACATGCCAAAACGCACATCCAACAAAAGCATAATATTATTATTCAAATGAGACGCGTGCATAAACTTTTTGTGTGGTTCTGTTCCGTTTTTTATGCATGTGTGTGGCTTTCTTCGAGTCCAACAGTGATTTCGCTGCGTGACTTCAAAAGACGCATGACGAGTATTTAAAATGGTTTGGCATCAGCGTTATCTTCTTTGTGTAAAAAAATCCCAAAAAAGTTTAGTATTTTATTGAGATTTCTCACTGTATTCTATTATATCGTGTGCGTATCGTATTACGCTTGAAATCCTCCGATGAAATAAAAAATCCACTATTTTCCTTTCTAAAGGACACAGATTTTTGGTGGAACTAGGCCGATGGAGAGATTTAAGCAGAAAAGAACGACGTGAATAACCCTTCATGTATATCAAC
>JAHZMW010001213.1:0-12317 GCA_027743745.1 Alloscopus bannaensis | reverse complement strand
TCATTAAAGGTTCTCCACGAATTCATATTCCAGCTCAAATCCCTCACCAGTAATTGTAGCGTCAGTAGTGAGAACAATAACGTATACATCCACTAGTGGCAATGTAGTTATTTGAGACAGTTGACAAAATCTATTCAAAAGAGTGTCCAATTAAGTAGCAATTATCATTTGTTGCATTTACGTAGAAAAGAAATTGATTACCCTGATGAAGGAGAGTGTCGACGGAAAAAGTAGTCAGTATTTGTACGAAGGTAGTATATGTTGATCAAATCTCTGCAAATATCATCCGACCCAATTTGAAGGGCCAAAGATGTGAAGTTAAGTCGCACAAACTCCGTCCGAGGATTGCCTTGTGCAAACGACAAAGACGCAATGACAAAGGTGGACAATTCCTGGTTTTGATAAGCGCCCGTTTGTGGGTACTTGATAAGCCCGGAAGACAGATCTTGACGGGCTTGCAAATCTTCATAGTATTCCACACTTTCATCAGGCGGACCATCCGCAACGAAGGTCAAGAGGAATCCGAATTTCACGAAGTTGTAATCCGAGTGGAAAGTAACGACGGCCACTGTTCCACTCAATGTCGCCACCGTTCCGGTGGCGTTGCCGGAGCTGGAATTAATGGATTGATGGGGTAATTGTATATTTAAAATTCAGCGTTAGTTGTAAGGTAATATTTATTACGTACAATGCACGCCTCTCAATCATGTCTGATTCTTGGAAGGTGGTGATTGTGACAAAATCACGGTTAGCCTCCAAATCTAAATACTCAAAGTTGAATGTGATACTTTGTCGAGATTCTGTTCGAACTGTCCAAACGCACCTTTCAAGAACGTCGTAATAGGTTTGATGCTTGTACGCTATTGCACCCGATGTTCCACTGATGACGCCTCCGCATTCAGTGGCTGAATGAAGTCAATTTTTAACATTTATAATCTAACGGATTTTGGCTCACCTTTGTAAACAGGTAAAATATGCATATTATTACAAAAACATACTATAATTAGAACTCGGAGGCCCTGGCGTTGTTGGAGGCGGAGTTGGTACAAACGTAGGCGTGTAGATCACTTCAAAACCTCTCCCACTTTCCGGCTCATCTATGTGATCTGTGAAAAAGGCGAGAATGAAGTTGGGTCCAAAGTTGGATATCTCTGTCCCATTGATATTCCCACAAAGCCGCTCCAGTTCGTTTAGTTTCCCAGAGACGGCCACTTCGTAAATTATGACCGCGTCACAAAGGCAATCAACTGCAGGGCCCACCGAACAGTTTTCTAAAGCTACGTAGGGAGAATTCAAATTTAGGCGGAGGTCAGGAGTAACATCTCCACCTCGCACCAGCCAAGTTGACACAGTATTTGGTGGATAGTCGCCAGAGATTGGATGACGGATAACACCAGTGGTCGCACTTGTGTAGGAGGATTCATGAGTCTTGGGAATGGGTTGAATGGCAATTCCTTCCCAGTTGAGGATGAATTCGGAGCCTGCTTCTGTGGAGTTACGGTCTGAACGGTATATGACAGTGACCAGGTTTCCAGAGAGGAAAAAGTATCCTCCGGTTGGTGGTCCTTCGTTGCAAAAGCTGAGCATTTTTGTTACATGCAATAATATTGTCAGTCAGCTGTTTAAAGAAATTACATATATTTATATAACACTTTATTTTGTTATTGAAAACAATTTTTACCTATAGCTTTCTGCTCTGTCGGCAGAAATCAGGTTTGTCAATGAGTACAACTTCACTGAGCCCGAAGTACAGTTATCATTTTCTCCAATTATATCAAACGTAGTAAAATTGAGTCGAAAGGTGGCTGTCGACGGGAGATGAATGGTCCAAATGCACAGTTCCCCTGCCTTGGTTTCTTGGCCGGGATTTGGGAAAGTTAGGGTTCCGGTGTCAGCTACGATTGGACCACCGCATAGATTGTCCTGGTCTAGTTCTGGAAATCGAGATATACTTTATTGGACGTCAACGGTTTGACTATTTGAGAGTAAGTTTCAATGATTAAGTTTCACAGATGTACCATAGATGCTTCCGTGAACGTTGAGAAACGTAAAAATCAAAGCTACAAGAGGGATCTTCATGATTATGATTTATTATTGAAAAGTGGAGACCAATTGATAATACCTACTCTCCTTGTTTAGGGAAAGCGTAAAACTGGTGAAATTCAGAGATCCGAATTGAATTTAAGCACTAATCTTCTGCGTGCTCTTCATGAGGCACAAAGGTACTTTACCTGATTCTTTTTGCATTAATTACTGGTTTCTATGCTGCATAGACTATGCATCATATTCTCAATGTGTGCTTGACATGTCCTATAAAGTATTAACATCAAAATAATCTGTCGAGTTGAGCCGTTATAGCATGCATATAAAGATATGGTCATTCCTAGGCTAACCTTTTATGAGCGTATATATATGTATAACCCATATTAAAATAAAATGGCCTTTATCTTACAAATCAAGGCAAATTATATTTGATTACACAAAATAATAACTTTTAGTAATACCAGGCCGGTTTTCTCGCTTATGGAGAGTATGTGTGTATGTGAAGTAAATGACTAAAATGACTATTCCGGCTCAATGTTACAGGAAAAGCTGTCGAATTTAGATATGATGCAATGAAGCTGTCACGTTACTACTAGATAATGAAATTTTTGCTCGTATTGCATCTTCGACACCTTTCAAATTGAGAGATGGTCACCGCACACGTGTGAAATTTGCTATTTGATACGTGACACATATATTCTCCAGTTTTATTTTATTGATATATTTATCTATATACTACACACTGCCGTATCCTCCAGAGAGGTTGTCTATGTGCACTGACCAAGGAGACATAAATTTGTAGCTTATGATCAAGGTAAATGTAAGTAAACTCTAAGAGCAGGTTTGATAAACCACTGCAACTACATTATAGGTTCTGATTCTAAATTAATTTCATGTGAGGCAAAATGAAAATCAAAAAAAGGAAAGATTAATGTGACTATATTATGACTAGGTATGTGTCTATTATGTGAATATTTACAGGCGGCGCATTATCTTCCTTGTGTATAAGCTCTTGGAGTAAATATGTTAGTAATGTATCTCCATTCCAATGTCTAAAGTTTAGATTTTAAATTAAACATACATGGATGGTGAGTGTTTAATGTCAGCGCGCTATAGGAGTGAAAGTACATATTATAGTCGTATTGTTGCTGACTTGCAAACTTGATTATATAATTTGGTGGTTGTATTTATAATATGTGCAAGTTATAATATAATACTAAATTTAAAACCGGTACTATATTGTTCCCTGGGACTAGAATCGATTCAATTCAGGTTAGCTATCAAAGTTTGCTTGGTGAGCTGTCACTTCTACAACGGAGGCCAAACTTCCCATTCAATTTCAAATCGTCCAGAGTTGCCCTCACCATTCGTGAGTAGCACAATAATGATTGTGTCTGCTTCCAGTGACGTAGCGATTTGAGATGCTTGACAAATTCTGTAAAAGAAATAGTAACAGCCAACTTTTCTTTGAAAAAGAATGACTTAACTAAAATACGAAATAAATCGAGGTATTTGTAGATTAACTCGAAAAACGAACCCTGGCGCATCCGTTAATTTGAGAAGTGCATAGTTTCCATACGTTGTCAGCGCGTATATATTAATAACGTCTTTGCAAATTCCGTGGACATCGGCTTGAAGTTGTAAGGAAAGAAAGTTTAGCTTCACGTATGGAACAATGTTGCTCGGACCCGCTCCCGTTGGACGTGAAATCACGAAGGTTGACAGCTCCGGAAGTTTGGTAAAGTCATCACTCTCAGGATACCTCAAATACCCAGAGCCACGAGAATTGAAATTAAAATCATCGTAGTAGCCTAGGGCATCGTCGACTGGTCCGTCTGCCACAAAGCTGAGTCTAAAGCCGTACGAAGTCCTGTCGTGATTACTGTGAAATATCACAATGGCCACTGTGCCAACCATTTTGAAAGATATCGGCTGAAACTGGAAGCCCGTGCTGTAACAAAGATTAGTAGCAAAAAAGCTGGCTTTTCTCGATTTTATCCAGTACCTAAAGCATTGTATATATCTTGCAGTGCATTTTCTTACAAGTTTTGACTGTCGATAATGTCATATCCGCCGAGAGTCTGGACAACTACGTAATCGCTATAGTCCAAGTCGACGTTTTGAATAGTGAAATTGATTTCTGTCCGGAATTGGGTTCGTATCTGCCAGACGCATCTCTCAAAATTTCTGTAGTTTACAGACGGTCGGTAGTTGATCGAGCCTGAAGTTCCTGTGAGAACTCCACCGCAGGTGCTCGCTGATAAATGAGAGATGATATAAAATTATAAATTAACTTTGGTCAGTTAAAATTTTCATAAAATTCGGGTGTAGTTAAGCATACTAGTGTTTCTTGGTGGAGGTCGGGGTGATGTTGTTGGTCTAGAAGGGGTGGTTGTGGGAGGCGTCGTGGTATCTGATTCAGGTCTGTATGTAAGCTCAAATCCTCTCCCTAATTCTGGCTCATCAATATGATCGGAGAAAAATGCAAGAATAAAGTTCCGTCCTAAACCTTGTATTTCAGTGTCGCCGACAGTGCCGCAGAGGCGCTTCACTTCTTTGAGTTTTCCCAAAGTCGACACTTCGTACACGATAAGTGCGTCGCAATAGCAGTTTTCTGCAGGGGCAATGGAGCACTGCTCCAAGTCTACGTAAGGAGAATTTAGTCGGAGACTGGTATTCTCATCAGATAAAGGATTCCTAGAACTGACCAACCAGGTTGACACACGATTAGGAAGATATTCCCCATCAATGGGGTGGCGAATGATGACACTGGCAGCACTCGTGTAGGTCGACTCATGAATTTTTGGAATAGGCTGAACAGCAATTCCTTCCCAGTTGAGAGTGAATCCTGTGCCAGTGCCGGGAGGGTGGTAATCTGTTCGAAAAATAACTGTGAGAAGGTCGCCGGAGAGGAAGTAGTAATTTGGAGTGGGAGGCTGCTCATTACAAAACCTGAAATTTCCATAATGTTACACATTTCCAAATATTTCAAAACCCAAAGATCATTATAAATGACACACACACGGCTTACGTGAAACTTTCTGCTTTACTTGCAGGAATGAGGTTGGTCATTGAATAGGTTCCAACGGCTCCACCCGTGCAATTCTCATCATCGCCGGTGATGTCCAAACGGGTAAAATTGAATCTGAACATCGAGGTGGTTTGCAGGTGAATAATAAAAACGCAAAGTTCATCAGGTTTGACTTCCTGAGCCACATCTGGAAACGTGAGCGAACCCGTGTCAGCCTCAAATGCACCACCGCACCGATTTTCCTGATCCGTTTCTAAATATTTTTGTACAGTTTATGAGTTTATTTTTAAGGCGCCTCATGTTATAATTTGAAGTCATACCAGGACCAAAGATGAGTGACGGTGCTGCTTTCACCGTAGGAGAAAGTGCTAGTGAAATTAAGAATACTACAAATGCTTCCATTGCTTGGCTGAGCTTTTTGCTTTCGGCTCAAAAATAAAATTAATTTTCAGAGTAACCAAATTTTGAGAAAACGTGTTGTATTTATAAGGTCTCGTGACGGTGTAAGATAAGCCCCTTTCCACTCAAACTGGGTTAACATACATAATTATTTCATGGGTATTTAAAGGTGGGCGTGTCTATGATGTAAGTTCACTGTTTTGGATTTTGAGGAGTTCACCGATTAAAATATCGGTGGACCTAAAACATCTTACATACCCAAGCATTCGACCCATGCGAATCTACCAATTTTATTTTGCTTTCCGTGATTTTCATTTGTGTACCTTTAAACGATTAGACACGCCTCTCTGTTCTTGTTCGTAATTGGTAGTTAAAGGTAATTTTTTCATGTTCACAGATCTCGTGATTGACAACAGATTTGTTTGTCTCCCACTTGAATTACGTAAAGCGTCAATTTTTCCATAATCGTCAATTTGCGATAAAATTCTGCAATAACAATTTTTATCTCGTTAATTAAAAATGCATAGTTTTTATAAATACAAAAAAGTCGCTCCGTGAGAGTTTTTGTTATCCGTACATGCTTCAATAAGTGTTTATAAAGACATTACGGTGGAGGTACAAAAATATGAAAGAAATAAAGTTTTTAAACGATTGAAGCAAATTATGTTTCCACTTTTTAGAACGTTTTTTTATTTTTGACACGTTTTTACGAAAATGAATTTTTTTGTATTATATTGTGTACTGCACATCGTGCAATATAATATGTATGTAATATATGTATGTTTGAATGACAAATATCTGTGGAAGAAAGGGTTACATAATTCTTCCTGTACATCTCTCCACTTTTTCACAGTGTGTATTATATAATGTTCAGTTCACTCATATTTTCGGTCTGAATCATCATCATTCGATATATATGTAGGTATATGTGAATGTGAATAATTGAAATTACTTTGTAATATATGTATGTATATAGTTTACGCACTTATACAACAACTGTATAAAGTGATAATAAATGTAAATACCCCTTAAACAATTTCGACTCTTGCTAATTCAGTTTTCAGTGATCATCGGGTTCACACCACCGACAAAGTTGTGTTTCGATCAAAATGTTGCTTTTGCGAGATACAATACGGTTTGCAAAGATTTCTTCCTAATAATGATACATATACTTTATCATTCGTAATAATTTGTAAATATGATTGTGAAGTTGGTTTTTTTGGTACACACATCATCCTCGGATAATATAAGCATCAATATATATATTAAAATGGATGAAATAAAGTGTTGTTTAATAATACCTATAAAAAGAAAGATATATTTTGTATGTGTAGCATTTTTTGTATCGTTTCTCATCATTATCAATATCATTAAGGAGCTTTTACTTGTTGACAGTGTTTCAGCAAAACTGCGTACACACATTACACACTCACGTTGTCACAAAACCTAACAACCACAGTACGTCATAATAAATACTCTTTTTGCATTTTTATTTCTGAACCATGTACTCCAACTTCCGAAAAAGCGTCTCTGGAGTTTACACTCTCTCCCAACTTCGGAAGAGAGAGAGAGAGAAGTGGTGAAATCAAAACGAGAAGTGTGAGAAGACAATCTTTTTTATACATTTAAGAGATCTGCATTTTATATAGTTTTCTTGCATTTTTCCATCACTCTCTTTAATAATCCTACCGGTTTCCCCTTGTGAGATAATGTTTGAGATGGCATGCGTTTTTTAGTCTAAAAATACCTCTCTCACTAACAGACAGCTAAAAGCAGAAGCTAAAAACCATTAACAAAAGAGCTCTCCAAAAAATCCGTACCAAATAACAGGTTGTGGCTGACACTGTGAAGGATATCATGTCTCTCTCATTAGTCATATAAACTTGGTTGTACACATGCAAATATATCTTTCCTTCTCTTCAGTCGAAAAACAAAGCGGAACAAATCCTGAATGAATGACGCTCTCATCATCGGCAGTACTAGTATATATCTGTATCATTTCAAAATTTTCAAATGCATATTGTCTTGCTGGAATTTAAATGGAAACTGAGAATTGTTTTACCCTTTCTCTGTTGTAATGTGACAAATACAATTTTCCTTAATGTATTTGTTCTGGAAAATCACACAGAATATATAATTAGTTAGTGTATATGTTATATTCACATTATACTCTTTGTTGTCTGTGGGAAATTGCATATATCCCTTCGTGTGTATAACACATTCTCCAAAAAATCCTCTATAATTCCAGTCGTCCATCTAAACATACGGTACGATGGATTTCAATACAGTATATAATATATATTTATGTATAATATATATATTTGTTTTTTCGAAACAAGTTTTTGCACTATATCTTGATATTTTTTAAAAGTTTTTTTTCTACAAACTTACTACCTATCCAACTGTTCTCTATGTAGCGACTCTAAATATTACAAAACGTCTTTAATAAGTCAAAAATGGAAAAAAATACATGTACATGGCTCCGGCACAACAACGCTGTAGTATGTATTATATGGTTATTGTTCGTAACCAGAACCACACCGCATTCGTTTCATAATAATTTCCAAAACTCTAGACCCTACAAGTCTACACTAGCAAACTCGATCTCTAGTTGTTGTGGGCTATAAGGATGAATCTAGAGGCAACATTCTCAGCTGGTAAATAACAATTATAACGTCATCACAAAAACATTACGAGAAAATCAACAATCGTGGTATTTGGGAAAACATTCTATCATTCATGATGTACTACAGCTTATTACTCTCTCAGTATTTTTAATACTCCGCACCGTTATATCTGACGTATAATACTTCCCAATAATGTTAAGTAATATGATATACATATATAATGATTGCACATTATTACGATTCTCTCTCTAGTATACCCCGGCAGGAAAAAAATACAGTAGTATAATATATATTATACAGTACGTGGTATAACATTTAGAAAAAAACGAATTTAGATTCTTTGAGTTGAAGCTACATATAGGTATTACATATACGCTTCATAAATATCTCTATGCTAATCTACAATAACCTGCAAAAATTATGACAGTTTCTTTTAATTTTTGTGGTTTACGATGACGTTGACGAAATCAGGCTCTTGTTAGTATATTCCAGGAGACCATTTTTGTGGGGATGAAGAGGACTCAGGTGGTGATGGTGGTGACGGGAATTTGAAGTCAGGTGAACAGGAATCGAGGTAGTTGTACTAGAACCATTTCCATTGTTGTTGGCCGGAGCGTAAAACGTCTCCCCTGAAATCGAGACCACGGAGCCGCCCTGAGATGTTGACGCAGCGACAGCTGCAGCGGCCGCCAAAGCTGGTGAGTTGGTGGCAAGTGTGCACTGAGGCATGTAAAACGTGGAATAGCATGAGGAGGGGTACACAGCTGTAACTGCACTTGACTGATACACATTGGGATGATGGTAACTACATCAAAGGGAAAGTTAGAAAAGGTATTTCATTAATTGCATCCAAAATGAGGCGAAAAAAATTCTTTGAAAAACTGCATAATGATTTGATAGCACACGTGCAAGTAGGTGGAAGTATATACTTACTCATTTGCGAAGAGTTCAAAAGCCAGTCTTTGAATCAGTTGAAGTGTGAAGCAGGAACGGCCTTTGAAGGTGGAATTACTTGACATGAGGTTGGGTTGTTCGTTCCCCAGAGCTATGAGGGACCAGCGGTCACCTTCGCAAACTTTCACCATCTTCGAGACGTAAGCTTCCTTGAGAGCGCATGGAGACATGCGCTTTCGGCTCACTTGAGGTGGAAGGAGATCAAGGAGGGCGTCAAGGACTGCAGAAATTTAAAATAACAAATTACTAAACCCATTTGTGCTAGAATAAACCAGTAAGGTTTTAATATCACTCTATGCCAGAAATTTTTACCTGCAGTCTTCACACGATCGAAATGCTTGGCGGTGGATAGCTCCATTCCGAATATCAGATCAATGTCATTGTAAGAGAAGTTTTTCGGTACTGATGGCGACGAGTTTCCAAAGCTTGCACCTTCTAAAGCGAAGCAAGAGCATAGTAAACCACCACCTCCGCCTTCAGCGTCTGAACCATAGCTGGAGCCACAAATGTAGCAGTACTCCAAGTGTTCTGGCATGAGAGCGTAGCTTGCTGCACCTCCGTTCAGCCGAATGTCGCGAATCTAAACAATAATATTTACAATTACATTCTCATACATACATACATACATACATGAGTATCTGGGTCAGGGACAGCGACGGTGGGCTTCAAGTAAATTACTTTTCAAATTACTGCTTTATTTGCGTAAACAACTCACCTTGAGTCCTTCCTTCAGTAATCGGTCTTTTACAGAAGTGAGCAGGTCTTTGAGTTTCAATTCCAGGGCTGGGAAGTTCCCACGGCCCTCCAGAGCCACCATTTCATTCAGTACACTGTCAACCCGTCGCACCTGGTCGTAAGTCAGGATGGAAAATCGCTCCCGCTCACCTCCAATCAGACCCTCCTTGCAAGACACGGGAGAACTCCTCCCGGAACTGTACCCATCATTGTCACTGAACACTCCACTGTCAGTTACACTCAACGCATCAATGTCATCCACTCCAGCGGTGGTTGTTGTACCCATTTCTGCAAACGAAACAAAATTTCCAAATTTAGCATTTCAATTTCTTCGACAAAATAGGACCCCCACAAATATTAAAGCAATCCCAAAAATTCAACCAATTGCATTGTCACTTATTTACGGAACATGTACGGCAATGGAGGCGTAGCAAACTGGAACATGAGTGACGAATCTACTGAAACGGCTTCCACAAAGTTATCAACATACACAAACGGCAACTGCATAGTTGCCTGCTCATTTTCGAAACTACCATATATCTCTGCCACCTCACCAAAATATTCGCAACTACCAATCCAACAAGCCCCTACGTCGCTTGTCACAAATGAATTCTCAACTTCGAAATGTCCCTCCACCTCCTCACCCCAATTTCCACCGATACACTCTCCACAATTGTTGTAGCCAAACATTTTTAACCTCACAAAATATCTAGCCTGCTCAACATCCCATTAAATCAGGCCTTGAAGACTCCTTTCAAGTCTGGAGGTGAACCTCCAAACGTTTCATTCGATTTCCAGTACACCTCCAACTTTCCCCAAACTAACACTTAATTTGAAAACTTTCCACCCCCAATCCAAATTATCCTAACCTATCATTACAAATTTGCAGAAGGCCTGAAAAACAAATTATTCCTACAATGATTTATTTTTTGGAGGTGGTATGTCCACAACTCACGTTCACTCCAAAACCTTTTTGAAAAAAATTAAAATAATGTGCGAATGTTTACATTTACCATTTTTACCAAGAAATCTATTGGAGCCAATGTTTACATCACAGCTGACGCTTCCAACGGTTTTTGCCATGGTCGCCAACAAAGGTGACAACGCCCACCGCTTCAATACGTTTTTTTTACAGGTTTTGGAGTAAATTCATGCTTATAGTCTGGAATATACGTTGAGGTGGAAAATGGAATGAAGCCCATTTTTTTCTCAATGATTCCTCCATTTTTTACTCCTAATTACATACTCTCGTATATATTTTCCTGAAACAACGACACGACAGAACCACCTCGTCATGATCAGCTTTTTAATTAAGATCGTCTAGCCATCATGAATCATGTATCATTTCCCACCGCAACTCTGCACACCACCTGCCACACGTTTTCCATTTAATTTTTGAGACAAGGGTGCATTCCGTCATGCCACCCCATTTTATTTCTTTGAAAAAAATTCTGAACAAAATCAAGACCCAAACAATAAACAACCCCAGATACTCAGATAAGGGACAAGATAAGTGTTTGTATACACAAACATATATAAAAACATACATATATTTTGCCCACCTCTCAAGACTACAAGAGAGTGTCATGACGTTGTGAAATAAATGATCTTGAAAGAAGTCCAAGGACAACTTAGAGAAAAGTATATCTCTCCAACAACAGGATCGTAATTATCGACGAAAACTTGCATTTCTGGCATTGGCCAACAAACGAGAATTCGCAACTGGTAGTGCACCACCATCCACCACCGCATGTCGATATTTAACTACTTTTGCTCAACGAAAAATTGGGGACATTGCATTTCATTGTTTTGCCAATTGCCAATTGTCTTACTTTGTCGAAGTCTTCAAGATGTCCTGTACAATAAAAATAACTTGATTCTCTTCTCAAGAGTCTCAGGCTTATCATACAGGACTACAAGAGTAATTGCGATTTCAATCTTAAGACTCAAGTGAAATTGCATCGCATTCAAAAGTAAGAATTCGCAATCTCCTCGCAATTACAAAGAGAGAGAGAGGAAAATTGCAAACATTGATTCTCAAAGTATCGTCGGTGTCCAAACAAAAGGAGCGTTTAAGAAGTTGATTCTCGCTATTGTCCCCAAAAATACGTTTAGGCATATTGCAAACACGTCTGCAGGTGCCCTTCACTCAAATATTTTTTGGTGATTAAGTTCCTTATCCTCATTTTTCACATATGTACATAGATGCAGTTTGTGGATAGATGTAGGATGTAATTTGATTTGAACATCGAAAAGTGTGTCTAGTCTACCTAAATATAGAGGGATGCTTAATATATACATTTTATATGTGTTTTTAGACTCTCTTGGTGAATGTATGAGTGAAGTGGAGGGCTCGCCTAAAAAATTGCACACGAAAATAGATTTTTGGCCAGAGTTCACAAAAACAGGATGACGACGATGACGACGATCCAACTTCACCACTTTGTTCACGTACATCTATGCATTATGCAACTTTGATTCTGTATCGTTGCCAAATGACCCGTGAACGAATTTAATGATATAATTTT
>JAHZMW010001212.1:0-18956 GCA_027743745.1 Alloscopus bannaensis | reverse complement strand
GCAAGGAATCGAACCCATGCCTCTTTGCGTTTAGCCCGCAATGCTCTACCACTGAGCTATACTTTTAATGATGAAACAATATGGTTCAGCCTACTATTACGAGGTGTGTAAGTGGATTAAATAAAGTTTTTGTCGTACATCACTTTTCTGGAAGTTACTTGTGGGAGAATTCAAGACAAAACATCTTGAGTAAAGCAAAGGCTTTGTTATTGTTACTAATGTAATTGTTTGCGGTGACCTGATTTTGACTGAACGGGGATTCTGCTTAGAGTAATAATACAATTGTCTACTCTCTGGGATTCTGACTTTCTCCCGTATTTCTTACTTTCCTGCTGTCGACACGGTACGAAGGGCTTCCATCAGGGTGTTGTACTTTACTATTATCAATTTTAGCGCAGGAAATGCGTATATACGAGTGTCAACATATGTGTCACAAGTTTTCCAGACATTCAATGTCTTGGAGCCTGTGCCTAAATTGAGGCTTACTCCAAAAAGTAAAGTTTTGTAATAAATGCATTCATTTCCTACTAAATACCATTCTGTCAATGCTTATTTCTTATATATTACCACATGGAGCCTTGTAGCCTCCATAAGGTTCGGCCTCATTTCGGGAATGATGGATTAGCCAAAACAAAGTAAGACTTGTTTCATGTCAAACCAAAAGGTTTAGATCAAGCACATTACTTACGCCACGCCAATACGACACATTTGAAAGAAGGCTGACCCGGTCGTTTCTTCGTACGTCTCCGGTTCTTACAACTGGACTTCAAAGACTAAGCTACTGCTTTATTAGTAGCTTATCCACTTGTCCTTCGGACCAATGTCCGGATAGTTAAAATATATTTACCTGAAATATGTGTTTGTAGCAAATAAATTATTCACAACTACTCATGTGTATGATGAAAGTGATAACACTGCAACAAGAGAAACTTAAAACATGGCGAACTGCATTACTATTTGTTACGCAAAGCAGAGTTAATCTGTAATCATTATTACACACACAAGTCCTCCAGCGGTTCAAATAACGTGCGTATGTACACATCGTATTCTTTGAAGAGAATATGCTTTTTTCACACTTGTGCACTCAACGTAAATTACAGCTCTTTTCGAAACGCTTCAAAATCGCCATTACACACACTCGCATGAACCACGAAGGTATGCAAATATTTCAGATTTCTTTGCTACGGGAATGCAGTAATACGAAGGTTTAGGCACACGTCTCCGCAATCAAGATATTAATCAAAAAGTAGTGGTGAAAGGTGTAAGCTACAAAGTCTTCATGAAGCGTTAACGAGCAAGTTACTAGGTATAAGAAGGCTGCAACTCTCAAACCCGGTTTCAAGAATTATAATAATAGCACACCTCTCAAATATTTTTGTTTTGCATGCAATCTCACTTCGAGCTCTGTGAGACACGCATGCAGATAATGTCTATATAAACGAGGTTTTGCATATTTTTAAAGCGCTTTCCATGTGTTTCATGTTATAAATGTCTGAACGCACGAGCACTCTCCTCCGTATCTGATGCGAATTGGTTAAAAATGCATGGAAATAGAAGGAAAATCATGCTGGCCCAAATGGTCACTTGAATATCACAGCATAGGCGTTCCATGACTTTTAACTTTAATGGCAAGGTGCCGTTTTTATTCCAGGAGCTGGGGGAGTTGCGCTTTGAGCAATTGTCAATTAGACAATTCGTCAGTTTAATAACGCAAACAAGTCCGCGTCCCGTGCGCGCTCAGCACTCCCTGTTTTCATTGACTTCTCTTTGATGACTCCATTTCATTTTTTGGTGTTTGACATGTAACATGCGTAGCATTCGTTTACCTTTATATTACCTCGTGAGAAAATTCGTCATGAAATCGTTGAACACGATTAGAGACAAGTCTGTCCATTAGTAACCCTTTCCGAGTTCAACTTGATTATTAATAGGGAGGATGGACATTGCGATGGAGAAAGCCAAAGCATTTAAAAGGAGCATTCTTTGAGTTTTTCAGAGAAATGAAGTAGGAACTACAAATGTAAGCCAAATGTCTCTGTTCTCTACAACTTATCCATTGGAGCATGTTCCAAACACGAAAAAAAGTCAAGAAAGGCGATTCCGCGGCAGTTTTTCTCCGCTTGCTAATGAAAGGCCTTGGTTTTTTGACAGGTTGAAAAAATTGCATTAAAACTTTCACCGTACTCAATCGGCCAGAGCACATGCATCCTCACAACGAAGCATAATATGTGCATATACACATTTCAGGCATGCCCCCACAAATACCTATTTGACTCCCAAACAATGCTTTTACTTACTCCACTTTGAGTTTCCCTTCCGTGATTATCGAGATATCGCCTGTTGGACATTTATACCATATTTTATGGAGGAAATTGCTGCTTTCAAAAGAGGCAAAATGTGTTCGTACACGTTAGCCCTGTGATATTTGATATGTATATATGTAAAGTGCGAATGTCATATAAGAGCCAATTTTCAGTTGCACCAAACTCCTACAACTACATTGTAAATGTATATACACACACACACATGACCTCAAGGCATTCCGAAAACAACTCGCATGCCACATAGCACACACGCGTACTATATCATTGTGTGGGAAACATGTGCTTCGCGAACACAGGCTGTGTGGTTTACACAAGACTTTTCTCCACTTGACACTCTTTAAGCACGAAGAAGCAATGGCCTTTTAAATTAGAGACTACATGCAAACTCACGATTTACGTTGTTTCTCCCTTAACACACACCGAGCAAGCCAATTCATAAGCGCATCTCTCTCTCCAAACTTTTTTGTGCACTCTTTTTAACACAGAAAATGTTCCGTCTACGTGTGATGTGAGTGAGCAATTTAAGTGAGAGAGAGGTGGTATTTTCACGGGAAAATATGTGGAAACACACAAAAGAGGGGCGCAATTTTTTTTCGTTCCATCCTACCTGCTTTGTTCCTCATTTTACATCTTACCAACTCACTTCCCATACTGTACTGACGATGACGACCAGATGACGACGGTCGCATGCAAAAGGTCAACATGTTATTATTATGATTAGAGGAAGGAACAATGGCACAACATACGCCAGCGATCTGAAAAAAACCTTCGTAATATGCCGCTATAGCGTCCGCCATGATTATATTAAATAGGTAGACAAGAATTGATTCAAACTTGACGCTTTTCGCTTCGACCAGCATACCAATGAGGTGAGGATGTATAATTGGTCTTGTTCTCCCTCTTTGTGTGTTTGCAGCGATTTCTTTCGCCCTTTTACCTGCGCTCCACCTCGTCTGATTTTTATTCCTCTGATGAAGTGCATATTAATAATGATTGTATTGAGCCATTTTCCCCTGTAATTTGCATAAACAGGAAACTCGCAAGTTAAGCTGAGCCAACTAGGGAACTACCCAAATTGGTTAGTCCACATTATGGTGTGAGCAACTTCAGTCGAACAACAACGGAATGTGACTCTTTTCTAATGTTTTGCTAAATTCCTTAAAATATTTGTTGAAATATTCGGGGTGCACTATATATAAAGTATTATTATATATAATGAAGCCATTCACCATTGTAATGGGCTTAGTTTTGAGTGCTATTACCACGCATGTTGTTTGCGCTTGGAAAATGAAGGTAAAATTTGAGAAAGAGAGCTGTGGCAGTGGTACTTATGCACTTTAGTTATTTAGCACCACTTTTTTGGGCGAACAAGTACTTTAAGCCATTTATCCTATCTCGGTTGAAACCTTTTAATTCTCTGGGATTTTTCCAAAGAGCTTAAACTTTTTAAACTATTCTTTAAAAAGCAAAGAGGTTAATCTCAGCTTCAATTGTGTCCATGAAACTTAAATGGATTGAAAATGAGTCATTCCTCATAAAATCAGCCTGCTCCGCTTACATCAAAGATTATAGGGATGTTATGTCTCTGCACGTCTTGAGTTCTTTCATTATAATACAATGTGACTTTGTTCTTTTCCTGAAAAAGTTTGATAATAATGCTTCTACATTATGTATACTTAAACTTGACACTGTCTAAGACAACGGTGTGTATTCAGTTCACAGCTTTAGAACCTCTCATTAACAAGGATATTCCCAGAAGAAGCAGGTAAACGAAGAGGGAGGAAAGTATGCAAATAAGCCGAGGTGGTATGAGGAAAGTCATAATGAATTAAACGAATCCTTTAAAATCCCCGACACGTACTTGATTGCTTTAGGTTATTTGGCAATTGCATCTTATGTGATGACATAAAAAGCGACAAAGAGAACCTCAGGCAAGGTAGCTGCTGCAAGAGTAGTATTATCTCATTCTTCTACGTAAGCTTTGATGCGAGTGCTGCGAGAACTGGTGTTTTTACAAAAACCCACTTGCAAATTACTACTCTCTTAATATCCACTTCCAAAAACTTTTCTGTTAAGAGTGTAAGCAAACTTGAGGTAATCCACTGAAACCATTATATCATAATAATCATTAAACCAGCCCGAAGCAGCACATCTTGTTTCAGGAAGTTTGAACACCAGTTGTTTTCACACAGCACCTGAGCATCTTCTCGTCATGTGCTGTCCTCTATTTAACCGAAAGCATGACAGGAATGAATTGATCGTGAAATCGTTATTACCCAGTGGTTACGTACGCGCACTTTCATCCAAACAGTTAAGAAAGGTTTGAATAGAGCCATTTTTTTCAGAATTCGCACACATTGTACCAACATCTTTTAATGACACTGAGACGCAGGTCATTCATGCATGTCGTTTTTAGAAGAGTTACCGACACAAAAACGAAAGGTTCCCTTTAAATCTTCCGCAGT
Source organism: Alloscopus bannaensis (assembly GCA_027743745.1). Taxonomy (NCBI): domain Eukaryota; kingdom Metazoa; phylum Arthropoda; class Collembola; order Entomobryomorpha; family Entomobryidae; genus Alloscopus; species Alloscopus bannaensis. Next base: position 14,167 of record JAHZMW010001212.1, on the reverse strand, counting down.
CCAAGTATAAAGAGACATTGATAACGGGATGTCCATTTACTGATGCCGATCTCTTATGTGAAAATGGATTATGAGTGCCACCATTTAATTCCCTCTTTCTGCAAACAATTTCCCCGCAACAAGGTACTTTCTGGTGAGTTTTATTATTGAGCTCTTTCCAACATCCACACACATATCATATAAAATATATGGATTGTGGTGTGCATAATCTGGGATTCTTTTGCTCCCACTTTGATTCAATCATGACTGCTGCACTTTGTAAGATAATGACGGAAAATTCTTGGTGACGATGTCAATAGAACAGTGCCTTTATACAGAGGGCTCAATCACTGTATGCGGAACATTCACTCCTATCATATAAGGTACTGCTGCACCGGTAGCAGTCACCTAAGGAAAGCCACAAATAGGCTTCTTATGCTTTCTTAAAGACATAAAACAAATAGTACGAGCGCCGGTGGTTTCCTTCAATCATGAATGTGAGTAGCCAACCTCTAAACCGTTTCCCCTCCTAAATTCATGTGCAATCAGAGTAATCGCCTTTTTACGAGTTTCTTACTGTTCTTTCTGCACACAATCCCCAACACAAAACTACCTGCACGTCCCACGACAGTTTCGAAGGTAAATAAGAGACCCCAATATTTTACACAGCTCTTGTTTCAGCGTTTTACGGGCAAAAGGGATGAATGCAATTGTGAAAATTGAAGAAGGCTATAACGCCTAAGAATTCAGTCCTTTAACTCTCCCTGATAAGGATCAGATTAGATAGATGAAAATGGCAGCATGAAAATAAGGGTTGAAAACGCTCTTAAAATTAGCTAATGCAGTCGCCCTCAATTGCGTAGTGGAGTGCGGAGTGTTAAGTTTCACTTAGTTTTTTTAGTTTCTAAGCGGAGACTGGGAAAATGGGTAAAATAGTTTTGTGTTGAACACAGAAATGATTTTACCTACCGCTAAAAGTTATGGCTTTGACAGTGTACCGTATGCATCATGTACAGAGTATGTACGCGCACAGGAATCAATTAAACTGACACCGACATCACAGCAAGCATTTTTTTTGCGGAAGCGAGGTAAATACGGAGCCATCAAGTTGAGGAATATTAGAGCTACGATGTTTTATAGAATTCTTTCCTCGCACCAGCTTGTTAAAAAGTCTTTGATTAAATTAGATGTCCATGTCACTCATACTCAAGTTGTGCTGTCACCTAAACGCGCTGTTTACGGTGGTGGTATGGTGCTGAGAATGACGGTGGTGTGATATGCTGATTATCCATAAACTTGCTGCGCTTATTGTGATACGGTGCGATACGCGATAAGCGAGCTGTTGTTGTGAGTACGGTTTAATGTTTGACTTTGGCATGGAATCGTATTTTTTGTCACATAATCTTCGTGTGGGTCTCCCTCAGCATTAGGGAAGTTGGTTGGAGTTTTTTTTATTTCGCATTTCCACCACTCTCTGCTGATATGATAAGGGAATGGGCAACCTTTACTTTGCGTGCACTCTTCGTCGGATGCAGTAAGTGCCAATATGTGGGGTTGCGTGGTTGTCAACCGTCCCAGGATTGACATACATCACCACTTTACATAAACAGTCCATTAGACTAATGATCCATGAAAGCTTTAAAAATTGTGTGTGAACCACGTAGCCACCAATAACTACCGGTTCGTCTCCACTGCCACCAAAGATTGTGCATGTCGTGGGTAGCCACGCTTTTTTGTAAGTGCCCGTCATTTTACATACGTTGAGAAGGTTCTATATGCTTTTCAGACTTGATGAAGGTAAAAAACTGAATTGACGGGTTTAATTTGAAGCGTCTTACGCAACTCGAGTGAACGCTTTGAAAGCGGATGCAAATCAACGGGACGTGCGAGCCATTTACTGTTTAGTACTTAAAAATCGAACTCGATCGGCCGGACATTTATTGAGTTGACGTCAGCAAGTTTGGGATTGATTACGCAAAATAAGAGGTTCTCTCCAGGAAACTGTGCGGGAATGTGAAAATGTTAATTGGCTTACGACAATTTCGTAATACCTATACTTCCTTGAGCTGATTTTTCTGGCTCTGTACCAGACAGATATGGGTGAGAAGATAAGAAAACATGAACGTACGCACAAATACTGTAACAAGAGCGTTATGTAAATACACAAGTACTTCACCACATTTACGGTGGACATTCAGTAATTAGTGGTGATCACCATAAACTACTCAATAGACCTAGCAAATGGGTAGGTATTTAACAATTTAGACATCAAAACAAGGTATGCAGCATAACGATACACACCCAAGATGTATTACCTATGTATGAATGTATCTACTACATGTAGCAAACAGTATATGAATGACTACTGCAGATTAGCTGAAAGGATATAGTCACCGAGTAACTGCACATGTATACATATCGATGCAAGGTCACCTTTGACTTGTGTCACCTTCTTGTACTTCTTGATATGAAATGGTACAACCACAGTCTAGTAAAATTTCATGTGTGTCTCTTTGTAAAGTAGGGAAAATGTTCTAAATATATCTCCGCTCACTCCTTTTCGTTTGTTCACAAAATGTTAGTGATGCTCAGGTACCAGTTTGCATGTCTGACTTGATTTGTATAGAGAAAAGATATTTTTAAGTTCATAAGATTTAAAGCAAATTTTTAACGCTTGGAATTTATAAATATTATGATACAATCAGTATTTTTTTACTCAATCAATTCTGTGATTGTGTAGTAGCAGAAATAGTAAAGTCCTGCTAAACGACATTGTACATACTATAACGAATGGTGTCCGCTATTACTATAGTCGGCTTCGTCACTACATGCATGACGAAAACAATACAGATTTCCCTACACGATGAATTTTACAAAATTTTATGTTGGTTTGGTGGCTCTTGAGAAAGGATCATCTCACATAAAATTGCATTATGTGCACTATTATTTTTTATCTGATTCTCCTATTTTCGGGTAAAGTGCAAAATTAATTCAGCTTAGCCTAGATGCGGAAACCACACCACTTATGTACCACCATTTTTGAGAAGCTTTTGGTAATAACTGCATTCTTGTGGTCACTGTTAGTTTAAAAGCTATAAAAATAATATTTACATAACTGCACCGAGATAAGGACGGCTTAAAACCGTATGTGCACATATACGGTTATTTTTTAAGTTGCTTCAATTTGATCACATCTTCGTCTCAAGCATTATTTTTGTGATCCTCTCAAGTTTACTTTATATTTCTAACGTTTTTATTATTGTGGGCTTTCTCAGACATCTAGGACGTCACCTGAGTATTGGGTGCCTTTTATTACCTAAAAATGCTCAGTAAACATTCCTCTGCATTTGCCTTCAATATCGACAAATATGCCAATTTTTCTACTGGGCTAAAGGAAAACGTTTGTTTTCTGCGGTTTTTATGACTCCTCAGCGATGAGCTAGAAAATGCAAACCACAAGATTTGTGCAGAGCAACTCACATCATCTCAACCATGTAAACATGTAAGTGGATAATGATGCTAATAAAAAATTTTTGATGATGCATAAAGAAAACACGATTTTCCCTGTCAGCTTCGTGAAAACATTCTCGAGATACAACTGGTATAACACACATCCCAAAGTAATATCTCTCCAAGCATTATTTCTACTTAATGTCAACAGATTTTCCAGTCATCAGCACGGCCATCATCGCAAAAGTTTTTTTTGTGAGGAGTCATTTCGTTTCCACCTTGTAAACTGTCATACACCCTCTTTCTCTGCTTGTAATACTCCGTAGAAATGAAACCCGTGAGGGAAACCTGTGACTAACTTAAAAACATGATAATGGTCGCACTTCACCAAAGATAAAAAAAATTTTGTCCTCAGCCTTCTTTTTTTTCTCCGCCTGCCAAAATCATTTTCGTGAAGGGTGACGGGATGTGAGGTAAACGCTCTTGAGAACTACACTGAGAAAGGCATGAAATGAGTGTATAAAACTGACGTTACATATTAGATTACCACATCACCTTAATACCTTCATCATCATCATCACTCTAATTTTCTCCTCATCATATCTCTTTTTCTCTGTACTCACTACTCCCATAATAATGGTGGGATTGAGAAAGAGTGCTTTTGAGAAGAAAATGTTGGTTTTTTTACAAAGTGGAAAATCACCCCAATTCCCCTTCTAGTTTTTTATGCTTTATGAATTTTTATTAGCCTCAAGCACAGTGAGATTTCCTTTCCCCAGTGTAATTTCATCATCATCATGTCCAAACTAAGAGATTCTTTTATAACACACACACACACACCGAGTACATAAAAAACGCTGACACTTCTTTCACGTAACCTTTTCCTTGGATATTACCTCGACTCACTAAATTGTGTGCACAAAGAACACGAAAGTGTACTTTCCGCAGAAAAAATAATTTGATGATGATGATGCAACCTGTAATAGAACCGGAATACACATTTCAAGAAAAACTGCATGTAAAATTGAGGATTCGATTCCGTGCACATTATGAGCTTGTAATTGTTAGTCGTGAAGGAAATCATATTTACTTTTCCGTGCTGAAGCGTTTTTTTCTAGTTGAAACGTTCCTCCTACTCACTGCATCCAACCGATCCATTACAGCCCTCATTTTCGCAGAGCACATATAAACTGCCAACAGCGTTGTTGATCGTAGTCGAAGATTTCATTTCACGCACACATTGCTTTAGAGGAGTGAAGAGAGTGAGAGAGTCAACTTGAAATCTAAAACCAACAACTAACGAACCCGTCGCATCATTATCATCGTGCTGCCATCAACATCCCTTTGGAAAACATGCCATTACACAAGATTCATGACTGTAGATACCAGTTTGCAAGTTGCGCTCATATTATTTTGTCCATGAGCCTTGTGCCCTCGGTGAAATGTTATAAAACTTTATCTACCCAGAATTCCGCGTATAAATACGCTCCACCCTCGCATAACCTCCGTACATGTTTGCATTTGTTAGATGTGAGGATTCAATGTTATTATGACCTGAAGTGACGGAAATTATGCAAGTCTGTTTTTAGAAGTAGAGATAACATGTGCTTCAACTTTATAGTTCATGTATCAACATGATTTTGCTGATGCAGTTCCTGTTGTGAGCCAAGTTGCAGAATGCATTTCTCATACATTATATGAATCCATACCGGTTTGTCAGTTGGTGTAATTCGTTTTATAATTAAGCAGTCCAATTTTTTACTGGATTACTTCAAGCCAGACAATAATAAATGCATTAGGCTGACTGGCTTCAAATGTCGGGGTTTTGAAACCGAAGGATTTCAAATGTATTAAATAATATGTCAAACGTCGACATAATCACAAGCTGTATGATGGATTACAGCAACACCTGAGAAAACATTGTGAATGCTCTATTAAGCGATTGGTATCATGTTTTAGGATTTTTCTCCATGCAATCCATTATCTAAACTTCCTGGGCCATTAGGCGTTGTTTTGTAAGAAAAATTACTTTTCAATATTTTGTTGATTATATCATTTGTTGTGGATAATGTGAAATACAGATGTTCATTCATCGTCCACCGGTGAACCCTCTGCGGTCAGTAAAGCACAACTTCATTTCCAGTTTCATTCCCATTAGAGACATAGTATATTATAATATTACGCTTTCAATGAAACACCACAACATTTCGCAAACTAAGACAATAAATGGTGAATGGGAATACAAACATTTTAAAAATATGTTTTAAGATATGGATATATGAACTTTTGAATTTATGAAATTTTTGTGTGCACTGTACATCCCATTGAGAGACGTGAATAGAAAAGAAAAGTATGTAATACTTTTTCAAAGAGGAGGCACGTCTGTTAAACCAGTCACTTTGAGTTTTCATGAATGACAGGTACGCTCAACTCATGTATAATACGCGATGCCAATCAGGCATCACAAAGTGAAGAGAAAAATCCACTCAAACTTACGTTTTCCCGTCTACCACTCTCTCTCTGTTGAGGACCTCCCAACGTGAAAAAGACTGCTTTTTTAAAAAGCTTATTATAATTCAGAGCAAATTTCATTTCCCTTTTAATGAATTTTCCCTTTCAGCGTTTTTACAGAGTGCACATAATATGATCACCTAATGTCTAGTAGATGATGAGATCTTCTTTGGCCTCTTGCGTAGTATAGGCACACAGTTTTTTTTGTAGAAAAGTAGAGGCTCTTTGACATGTTTACTCCTTACCATTAAATGAAGTTGAGACGCGTAATGTCAAGCAAAGAGAAGTCATTATGCACCGACATTCTTGCTGCAATTTTTTGCATCGTGAACAACTTGGTTTTATGAGGCAAATCTTCGGATCACTGACCAATGAAAAAAAACCTCACCGATTAAAACGCATTCATACATCTCTGGATTTTGTTTACAATACAACAAAAACAAGAATGTTAATCCGTACTCACATTACGTCAATCTGGTACAGTTAAACATTATCCCTGGCTCATAAAACTGTTGCATGATCTGCATAATAAGAAATGTGAACTTTGTTTTACTCCAGCTTGGCCAGTTGGAGGATACTGCTGTTTTGTACAATTAGCTAATTGTTAACAAGCAACAGATCAAAAAGGACCAAGTGTTACTGGCGATTTTTACTTTTACTATCCAAGCGCTATTTTTCCTTCCTCGACAACATTAAATCAAACTGACAGACTATAATAAACACAATTTGATTGTAATGGAGAGCACGTTCCAATGATTCTTCATTTGTGAGACGATTACACGTGGTGAACTGGACGGGGAGGCATACGGATTTGACACCTTGTGGTTTACATACGATCGATAGCCTGCTGAGAAGAGATGGTGTTGTGTTGCATGTCAAATATTGTGGACAATAGGTATAATTAAAAGAGCTCGCTTCTCCATCCTTTGTATTGATTGGCTCCGTAATATCATCATTATTTTCGGAACACACGCTTCTCATTTCGTTCCATTAGTGAGCGACAGCTCTTACACAATGGTTACAAGGCGAAGCAAACAAGGTTAAAACTTGATCTCATCTTTCTTAGTTTGTACTCAACCTCTGTTTTCCATCGTCTTCCTGACTCCTGACACGACAGCACACAAAAAGTGATCATGCCTTTTCCCAAGCATTGCATATCATCGTCATCAGCGAAAGCGAGCATCTTCCAGCTTAAAGCTTCATAATGTGTGTTTCAACTTCCATTTTATGAATCATTTGGGAGTTCTTGTTCCTCTGATCTACAAAAAGGGCTAGACAAAGCGCTGGGATGATCTTGTGCGAGATCGCACGTTTTATTACATATTGGGATTGCAATGCTGGTGGCAGTAGCATGCGTGCACACGGAATGATGTGCTGGTGAGTTTTATTACCACCACAAAACTTACACTCACATCATTTACACACACATTTATATATTAAACTGACTCACTAGCCTTAAGGCTGTGTGATACACTCTCTACCGACCCGACCTGTGTGCAAGTGAGACAGAATAAATGCAACTCCCATTAATTTCAACCGAGTGAAATGAAACGTCATCCTAAACAAAGTAAGAGTAGTCTATTTACAATCTAAATCCGAGTGTAGTACAAGCTTGCTATGTTTGTATAATATACATACTTCTGCGAGTTCTTTGCCCAGGCATGAAAACATGCGAGAAAGGTGATACAACTGAATCAACAGAAAAAAACTGCTGAAAAAGGGGGTAGATCTGTAACACGATAAGTGCTGTTGGTGGGTAGAAAAATGCTGTGAATAAATTGGATAAAGCAGTCAAACAGTTGGGTGGACAAGCTCTTTCTCTGTGGGACTTTGTTGGTCTCTGCTGCATTGGTTGGTTTGAATTCGGAAGGACCTCGTCTTCAAAAGTAATTACTTCAGGCATGTTTAAGTGAGATAATAATATGTAACCCCTAGGTCTCCTGCTGTACTGCAGCGAGAAATGAGTTGGAATATGCTTTTAGCCAACTGTTTGTTAAATGTGAAAACAGACCTTTCTCATAAGATCTTATTCATCTTTGTCAACATATTAGCCCAATTAAAAGGTAGCATCTTTGATAAACAACCGGACGTTTTGATCAATGAAATTTAGCTGCAACGAGAGGTACAAACAGGCAAAAACAATCTTGCGTAGCGCCACGATTTACGAAATTCATAAAGAGGCTTCCCTTACAAACTTTGCATAATTGAAATACATACAGCTGCTGAATGAGCTGTTACACCTCTGCACTCCGAAACCTGGAAACTATTCATTATCATTTCCACACACTTAATATCCCTCTGTCGAAGTCAATGGAGTCAATGGGTGTGTTGTACTGTTACAAACTTTTTACCGCTAAACTCCTAAAATTACAGGGGTTTCCTTCTGCGTGAAAATGGAAAAATGCATAATTCATAGACTCCGCCGGCTGCCGTCTGCTTCATTATCTATCTCACATTCGTCCCTCTAAATTAAACCAAAAATAAACAGATTACACTATGAAGAAATCCTTTATTACAGAACTCCAACCAATTTATCATTGGAAAGCAAAGATGTAATGAATGGCCTTCCTTTTCCAGCAAAAATCCCCAATTGTTTGCTCGCAGACTCCACACTTTTTAACCGTTCTCTTCTGCTCATATATTCTGTTCGTCTGGTGAGGTTTGTGCGTGAAACGGTGTCATATTTCCTCATCTCAAAGTAAATAGATTTTCAGTGTCCTCACCGGCGAACAGCGGCATTTCACCATTCCCTTCCCTAAATATAGGTCTACACACAAATAACCTTGTTTTTTACCTATTCGGATATAGAAATTCCAGCTTTTTATGATATTTTTTACTTGGCTAACGTTGGGCCGAAAAAGTCTGGATGAACAACGGGACTCTTTTCTATTTACCTTGAAAATCAAAACCAAAAGCGGAGTCGTAGAATTTCCGAGCGAGTGATTTGTGTTGTGTGTACATTGTCATGTAACATTCATGAATAGCTTCGTCAAACGTTTGCCCACTTTCCTAAAAAAAGAGAGTATAGGGTTACAAGAGAGGCCTTAATGTCGTGTCGTGTGGGATGAGGGAAAATAGAGCGGCTGCCATTTGAGCTGGAACCAAAGCACCCTTTTGTTTCCTCAAGTGCACAGACGCGGCGAACTAGTAGCGATGTTGTAATAACGTAGACGTGGGCAGGTGATGTGGTAATGATAATAAAGGGCTTGGGAAGAGAATAGTAGAGATGTCTTTACATGTTACACAAAAAGGTTTCAGATTTAAATTGAAAGCCTTTACAACACGCAAGCAACCGTTAGTGTGGATTGTGAACATTGCTTCATGTGTTACTCAAATCTCTGTGTTCGTCGATTGACAACGTTGACTCATTTCACTGTGAGAAACAAAGCCATATTGATAAACTGGAAAGTTTGATTTAATCATTTGAGAAATGTGCATTGGTTGTTTTTTTTATTAAAATTTTTCCGCTCATAACTGATACCTCCTTAATGCAAATTCCAAATGTCTTATCGACCAACCTCCAAAATCTTTGTGAGGGAGGAAAAAAACGTTGTTGGACTTGAGTCTTTCATCAGCCTCTGGCTCAACAAAGGCTGTCAGTATAAATACTATCGTTGAACGTTGTGTGCAGCATATTTTATTAACGTTCACCGCGTGGCGTGGGCATCTCTCACACTCGCCACTCTTCATTCATGATTTACACCCACTTCTCCATAGTCAGAAATGCATTGAATAATGCAATCCATACGTGAGGCCCAGTGACGATGGTGGGATTACAGGTTCTCTGTCCTCCAGTCTTGTCTTCGTCGACTCATGCATTTTGCGTCTTGCCTTTCCGTGCAGTCATGCTGCTTATGAATCATTGAAGTACCAACCACCACCACCTCACACACCCCCTCTCGACATGACACACACACACTGGAAATGACTGGAATTAGCATGACCAAAACGGAAATTCCCTCGAGGTTGACCACAATGCTTTCGAATAAATGAGGGCCGGACACTTCATCGAATATTTACAACTTTTCCCCGAAGAAAACAAAAGGTGGCCACACGACATGTCTGCACAATGCTTCAATTACTATTCAAAATATACACGAGCTCATTTTCAACAACGCTACGAACTAACCACGAAAAACCTTTGACGCTAAATTACTTTTTCTGAATGCACACCATACCGAGTCCTGTCAATTAAGGGGAAAGCGAAAGCACTTCAGCACATTTTACGTTGTGCCAATGCATTTTGCGCAAAAATGCCAAACAAAGGAAAGTTAAAGTGGAAACGATGTGCATTGAATACATTTTCATTGAGCTTGTGTTATAAATATAAAAGTAGTGCTTTCATGATGACTATTTTGAGTATGTGTGCCTCCTCGTAATGAAATGGAAAGCAATACAAAACACTTTAGTAATAAACGACCACTCTGGTGAAAATTGAGTTGAGTTGAATGGCAGTTCGCTGTCTTTGTCTCTCTCTCAGGTTAAACATGCATGAAAACAAGGGCATTTAAAAGTGAAAGGGAGTGAAAAGGGGGTTGAGTTCGCATGCAAACCAAGACGTGAAACAAAAATTTTTGTATGCCCACTCTTGAGTCAAAACAGTTTGCCCGGAGCCCTTGCTTCAGTCGCTTGCTCTTTTTTGTTCTGTCGGGTTTTCCCTGTATTACACTTCCTTTTGTGAAGATAACAGTATTGCGAGTGTAATCAAAGGAATCGCATGCAAATATATACTGATAATAAAAAGAGCACTAACTTATGGAAAAGGACCTCGAGGGCTTCTTGCATCCACTGCAATGTAACGCCCAACGCTCTTGTTTTTTAAAAACTCCTTTTGTTTTTTATTGCCGGAATGAAGAAACGAAAGTGAAAAGTATTAAATACATGTTTTACTCCACAATGCTCATCCTAAAATTACAAGTATTAGGTTGAAGAGGTAATAAATTATCTTTCGACAAGTTTCATAAGACTCTTCCATGTTGTTTTTTTACGTTTGCCTGTGCGCATACTTAAAGCAATGTTCAACTTTTGCAGTGAGGCTCATCATCATTATCATGCAAACATTTGTGAAAATTCTTTTGGTCTGTTTAAGATGTATAGATTTTTTTTGTACAAGCGACGAGAGTTCAGTGAGAGTGAGTGGCATGTCGAAGGTAACGTCGTGGGGAATAATCTATATGCAAGAACTTACGATTAAAGCATCCTTTATGCATGGCATGTGCATAATGAATGTATCTTTCTCATCGAACGGCCTCAGGGAAATTTTTTTGGAATCAACATTTATGGAATCAAAATATTCAATAACGATTCCGAGCCTTCTTATGGCTCTTTACTTTTTAATGCAGTACAAGCTCGACAAACTTTTCCCGCTAGCATACAATAAATATATTATTAAGTTCGCATTGGCATTTTTTCCATGTCCTACGGACTTCATAAATTAAATTCTTTGCTGATTTACTTTATAATGCGAGAGGCAGAAAGCGGCCTGGAAGTCTCTACTGTACAATCTATGTAATATCGTGGAGATTGAGCCTGTAGTTAGAATTTTGTTGTTGTGGTTTATTAAAAACTGTATATGATCCACAAAGTTCCTCGAAAAAAGGGTTTAGTTCGAGCGAAATTGTGAACGCTTCGTGTCCTCAATAACCAACGATATGCGTTCGAGATAGTTTAGGAATGTGATATTTCTGTAGTGGTATTCTATAAACGTATGAAATTTTGGGAATAAAAATGTCACAAAATTACATTTTTGAATCGCGGATGTCACGATCTATTTCGTATAAATATCAAAGTGACCAGAGGGAAAAAGTCGTGCTTCTCGTCTCTCATAATTTCATTCCTTTATAATTAAAATTTACTATTTCAATTAACCGCGTATAGTAATATCAGAACAAGACAGGCGGGTGTGAATAAATCAGTATTATTTTAAATAATTTATTTAACAATACGGGCAGTTAAAGTATTTATGGAATAAGTAATTATAGAACTCCACCGACATATGCTATTCTACCTTCCAATTCTCATCTTACATGTGAGTTCCGAATACCTGATGACTTTCCCTTGATGTATATATTTGTCATTAACTAATTCAAATTAGGGTTTTTGTCCAGTTCAAATAATACTTTCCAATACATTGCTCGTTTCCCTAAAGAAAAATTCAACCTGGGCTTTTCCACTAGCTAGGTTAAACTACAAATATTGAACGGATGAAATAAATTAGAATACGGATGAGTATTTTCCTGCATGACCCTTTGTTGCGTGGACGTTCTAGCTCTCTCCAAAGATTACATGCAGTAAAGTGACAAGCATTGTACGCGAAATTGTTCGAGAATGCAAATAAACTTCAATAGTTAAGCTGCCATATATCTGTCGATTGGTAACAGATTCTCTGGTGCAAACTTCCTTCGGTGTGTCCGGACACATATTGGAAGCACTAATAACATTTCATAATTAGAAGTGTGTGGGTTTTGAACTGAAGTGAGTTGCATTGTATGTAAATAGCGTCTCAAATTAGTGTACCACAAGACTTGCATGAAAACACAAAAGTGAAAGAAACGAGTTGTACCTGAGATTTGGACAAGTTCAATAACACGCTTCTCCCTGGAGTGGGGGTTGTAAAGAAGGTATATAATATCCTACATTATGCAACATGTTACAACGTGCACCACCACTCATGAGGTGGTGGTGGTAAAGACATCCTCGTTGTAAAAAAGGCATTACAGGTAATTTCAAATGTCAAGCGTGCTCGTAACAAAATCAGCAAGAATGATAGATAGTGGTTTAACCTGCAACTCTCCAATTTACATATTTTTTTCCAAGGATCGCGTGTGTTTGCTTGATTTTTTTGTTGTTACTCCAAGATTGTACTGTAAATAATTAGATTTTTTCCTCTCTTCAAAAAACGTCTCTCCTAATTTGGAAGTAACTTTAACTTTGGGTATGACAAGCGGAAAGCTCTTAATTTCATTGTTTTCGTTGCGGAAATCCCTTTCCATTTTCTAGTACTTCTTGTATAAATCAACGAAAAAAACTGGCTTTAAATAATAGTTTGCTCGCTCAGAAAAGATAGTGAGTTTGCACTGGAAAAAAACATTTATCAAGCTGACAATCAATAATCCAGCGTAAAGCATGGGGTTTGCTTGACGCATGAATCCAAAATACTGTCACCTTCTTTTCTGAGTGTAATTAACAGTGACACCTGAATTGTAGTAAGCTATAGTAAAGGATGTGTTGTGTAATTGTACACTTGTCTTGCGTGATACAAGGGGGTTGTTTTATTTAAACTTTGCATATCGCATTCCCTACCCTTAATAAAAATCACAACAGAATTTAGACAAGCTTACATGTACAATATTTAGAGGATATCACATGAGAGAACAATTTGATCGTAGGAAATGTCAGTCAGCTGGGAGTGTAATTTGATAATCGTCGAAATAAATGTTGAAAGGTGAGAATTGATGAGAAATGAGAAGATTTTATAACTTTGTTGACGTTTTAAAGTAGCTTGGAAGGCAGCCTACGAAGCTCATTCGTGTTTGAACGAAGGCACACATGAATCATGTAATGCGTTGGTAAACCATTGTAAAGGGAATATAATGAACGCTTGAAAATATTATAATAAGTCAAACTGACAAACATATGTGTTCGCACGGTTTTCTGACACCAGATGTAACTAGATTACGAGCATTCAACAGGAGTGTGCAGTTGGGGGGCATGTGAAACCGAAAAGTGGGATGCATACTTTTTCTTATCCATGTAGTTTCGTGCATGCGAACTTATTATAAAATGCTTTTCTCCTCGCTCAAGTATGCTGGATGTTAAAATACATTATAAAATCATGTCATTTAGTCACTTCGTCAATTTTGATGTACATCACTCCTCCAAGCATTAAAATCCTGCAAATAATTTGAATGACTTTCTCCATACATGAAAATTTAGCATATTGTCTGTCTTATCAAATGTCAGGTGAACTTCGAATATAAAATTCAATTCCAAATTTAATTTTTTATGAACGTTGCATGTGGATAGCCAGTGCTGTATATCATATCTGTCCACCTGCAGTAGGTTGCAAATTCCGTAGCAAAGATCCGCTTCTCCAAGTGAGAAATTTATTTTCCTATATTGCTGAAATCATTTATTTGAAGAGATTAATAAGAAATCAAAAACATAGCTCAAATCTGCGCTATGTATGCTAAGTTGCGCTTGCACTCAATTGATTCATTCGTTTGCA
>JAHZMW010001211.1:0-10691 GCA_027743745.1 Alloscopus bannaensis | reverse complement strand
ATTTTTAAATCACTTATCCTTTATTATTGAAAGGTTGTAAACTCAAATTTATTTACATTTCTTTCAATTTTAAGAGTTTATAAGCCAGATTTACCAAATGACGTATTTCATCAAAACAACCCGTTCTATCAAAATACAAGCTCTCCATCATTTAAAAGACAAAGTTGGCAATGTGCTGGAGGGGCCTCGAGAACTCCTCCGTTTGGCCTGGGGGCTCGCAATTTGTACAGCAAATTACTACGTGCTTTTAACATCAGCACAGAAGTGAACGTCGTACACTTGCTTCTGGAGGATACGAGTTTTTTTCACATGCACTTTCAACAAAGTATGTGCACTGCAAAACATTGACTACATACACACCAAGAAATACAAGCGTATCTTCCCTACATCAAAGTTTCTACACTTCATCCATACTTTTCGAGTGTGAGGATTTGTGATGATCTTGTACACGCATTTTTTGTGTGGAGATTTTTTGGATTTTTGGTGCTTTCGGAATAAAGTGCGACTTCTCTTTGGTAGCTCACATACTCACATGTCTTGACCGTGTGACCTGATCGCCTTTATCATCTGATTCTCTGCCCGGGACACCATATTATTCAGTAAGTTTGAAGGAAAATTACATTTTTTATAGTTTTTACTCACATTTTACCTGAGACGAGCATCATTGTTGGTCAAGCAAAGAAGAGCACATCGATTGGAGCCGGATTGTGCTCAGGAATCGTTGTAAAAGCACCTGATCAAGTTGGGGTGCTTTTACGCAAAATTGTAAACAATCCTTTGTAATAATCTTGGAATATTTGAACAATGAGCAGATTCAGGGTCGGAATTACTGGGGAGAAGGGCTTCGTCATCATTAACGGGTTGGAAATCAGGCCTGGATAGCTTGGAGGAATATTTTTGACGCCAAGTGGCAAGTACTGCTGGAGCACAGCTGGAAAAGCGCAATGGATTGTCTGGAAGTTATTTCGTAAGTTGTATAAACAATTTTTTGTGTTTAGGAATTTGTGTGTAATTGTGGGGAACTCAGTTGTTAAAGTTTATATTGAAATTTGATTGTAGGAAGGACGAAAATGACATGTATTCGAGTGAGGAGGAGATCTCTATAAAAACAGAAGACTCGATGGATATCCCAACGACGGTGACGATTGTCGAAGAGGATGGCACAACTTCTGTTGTTGACGATGCTTCAATTGTTACGGAATCCGATCCGAATACACCCATCCAGTTTGGACAGAGTTCGAGCAGTGGTACGATGAGTCATGCTTGTTGTTATTTTAGAACTGGCGAATTTGGTTGGAATGTATTGCTTTGCTAGAACTTTGTCACTTATAATTGTTTATTCAACTTCCATTTTTAATAGGAATAGCTTACCGTGTCGTTGGAATCGCGGATGACCCAGTATATCAAGCAAACAGCGGTGTTCAGGTTGTCTCTCAGGGTGTCAATGGGCAATATTATGTTATTGGATCTCAGAATGTTTTGGGTAAGTAATAAAATTTATTAGAATACTTTAAACTGATATCGTGACAAGTGTTTATAACGCTGGTTTGGTTGTAATCATGTAACATTAAAATACATCCAGGTCGACCTGTAGCTCCTAGACCACAAATGATCGATGTTAGAAACTTGAATAGAGTTACCCTTGCTAAGCCTGCTGTTCGGGATGAAAAGAAGAGGGCGACTCATAACGAAGTCGAAAGACGTCGGAGGGATAAAATCAACGGGTGGATAGGAAAATTAGCTAAAGTAGTTCCCAACGCCGACGAGGGTTCCAAACAGAGTCAGGTAATAGAAAATACGTTAAGTTTTTACCACGCCTGCTGCAAAACCCACAGTTTAGGCGGTGGGCAAACATTTAGACTTTGAATGACACGAGTCGTATAATATTGAACAATTTAATTTTCTACCACCACAAATATCCGTCTAGCTTCAACATTGAAGGAGCACGAAAACACAGCGGAAGAATTAGATGCCTTAAGACAGGAGATTGCTGAGCTTAGACGTGAAAATATGATGCTGAAGCAACAACTCGGACCTACTGAGGATGATAGTACGGTAATTGTTACTACATCGGATGACTAGTTCTGTTCGCTGGTGAAATTAGTGCTACTTTACTTACTTGAATATTATAAGTGCAGCCGCTAGGAGAGAATCGCAACGTTATAACTTAGCCCAGTACTGATTAGACGATAGTCTTACAATGTTAATATGACAGTTTAACTTTAAAAAGAAAACGTGTCAGAGAAGACGTTGATAGGGTTAAGTGAATTCCTATTTAGCTCCATTTTCGACGAAAATTATATACATAGACATTAGTTTGTACGACTAAAATAGTCTTCTTTTATACGTAAGAGTGCTCTTACGTAAAAGTTTACACCCAAGTGTGAGTGGATTCTGGAATCGACGCTTTTTCAACTTTGAACCGGAAATACACACTTGTCCCTATATATGAAAATTCATTTTATATTACTTCACTTTGTCAGTCAAGAAGGTGTAAACAAGGCGAATTAGGTCTCCACATAGATGGTTTGTACTATTGGCCCCATGCGAAAAACTATAATTTAGGCAAAAGAATCTAATCGAAAGAGATCTATGCATTTGGAGCCCATCGATGCGCTTTATCACCCATTTACATCTACAAATTATCAGTAATGTTTGTAAAATGCTTTTGTGTGCAAAACCTTGACCGTTTCATCCCTTATATGCTGATGAAGAATAAGATATCACAATAACGCGCTCCAATGTATTTTTGATTGTTGTGTAAATTGGTTGATTTATTGCATTTGCACCCACTGGTATCTGGTAAATTACGAATTACATCTAGTAGTACGCTCTGCATATGGTCTCTCTTTGTTTAAGTTAATTTAGAAGTACAGGTCAACACTGAACAAGATTACTGCATACAATAAGTAGCCTAAATTAAATAAACTTTTCTACTACACACATGAAAGAAGTTACACATTAGACGCGTTGGCGGCAGCTGAGATCACACTAGTCCACTAAGATCTCAAAATGGACTGAGCCAAGTCGGCTTTGTCGATCGTAAATAATGTTCTTTGCCCAAGCTCGACACTCGATATTGATGAGGGTATGCCCTGTACAACATTAAACACAAATTTAGCTCGGTTAAACTTTTTTAAGCTTGAAATTCTCATAAGATGTGCAAAAAATAGAATATACATATAACGTACGCGATTTTTCTGGCACCGAAAACTGAACCATGATGAATGGTGTCTTGTAGTGGTCTTGGTTCTTGTACGGGAAGTAGTAGCCTGGAATTCCTCGTTGAGGTCTGTACACCATTGTTGATGGAGGAAGGTTCTCTTTGTCGCCAACATTCTCTCCAGAGCAGGACAGCCACACAGTTTTTAGAATGTCATCTTCCTGCAAACGTAAGGCAAGAATTTCCAATGAATTATACCATAAACCGGAACAATTCCAGTATTATTACATGCGATCACTTACTTTGCCCGGGTTTTCTCGAACTTGATTCAGAATGTGTTCCCTCAAGTCAGAGGGCATTCCTTCAACTCCATCCTTCTCCTCGGCTGCCTCGTCCAAATCGCTTTTCAATTGCTCAGCGCTGTACCGACCATCCGTCAAACCGTAGCCTTTTGGCTGCCAGTCGAAAATCTGGATCATAAAAAATTACGCACTCCATTACTCTTCCTTTCATGCTTCATTAATGAGAGGTGTTGATTTACTCTCAAGTGAAAGTTGAAGGAGAAAGTACTCACCTTGTTGAGCTTGATGAGAACGCATGGCTTTCCATCAGGGTATCCGAAGTGAGTTTCCTGTTTGCAATCCCCGAGATCCTTGATGTTCACTTTGCACACGTTTTTGTCACCGGTTCCCGGAGCTCCGTAGCTGCAAGTAAGTGCGTTTCCTGCAGAATCTGGCACGCCCGATTCTATGAAAAACAAGCATATTAATTACCCCTTAAAATACGGTCTTTTCATACATATTAAATTGTATGGATATTTTAAAACACGCACTGTTCACGAATTCATTGAGTTGGTCAGCCCAGAAGAGGTAATCGTTCCGGTCCTCTCGTCGGTACCAGATCAGCGTAGATTCCGAGTTCTTATCCTGGTCAGGGTTGGGCCTGAAGCCTACCCCAGGATTCGATCCTATAAGGCTGGAATCTTGTGTCCACTTGGGTGAGCCATTCTCCTCCGGCCTCTCCAGCGTTGTAGCAAATATTTGGTAGCATACATAGAAAAATGCGGCTAGCAAAGCATAGAAGATGATGTAGAAGACCGTGATTTTAACTGCAATTGCAAACAAAGAAAAATCCGTTTGCAAATATTTGGTAGCATACATAGAAAAATGCGGCTAGCAAAGCATAGAAGATGATGTAGAAGACCGTGATTTTAACTGCAATTGCAAACAACAAAGAAAATCCGTTTTCATTCAGTCATTATTACACACCGGTCCACCGCAGTAATATAAGCATGCATTATTTCACAAACATTACAAACGTAAAAAATCAGAATTCCGGCTTATACTACATTTTGTCGTGATTCACTCATAATGCCACGCGGAGGATCCAGAGTGACACCTCCCTTTTTCTTCAAATTAAATCAGAATTCCGGCTTATACTACATTTTGTCGTGATTCACTCATAATGCCACGCGGAGGATCCAGAGTGACACCTCCCTTTTTCTTATCGGTTACTTATAGGTATGAATGAATTATACGAATTAATTACTACTTGATGAATTCTATATATCAGCGACTTGATAAGAGGTGGCCAGACTGATTTATATGATTTTAGGACTCGTTATAATTTCTCCAACTGAAACCAGGGTCTTTTCTATCGTCATCATGAGAGCAGCTTTTACAAACGATTCAACTACAAGAGTTCAACAAATTCCTGATAACACCGAAGTATCAGAGGAAATCATCATCACGTTTTATGGAGGAAAAGCTAAGTGGTGGAGATAAGATAGGAAATGAGACCATTGTACAATACTGTCCGTATGCCATAGGAAAAATTTTGCACCTTTGTCCTCGTGCCCTATCTTCTCGTATCAAGTGCGAATGCGTGTTCGCCACTTAATCAAAAAATCCTTTTTTGCCAGCTTTTTGAAGCTTTTAAACAGATTGGACACATTCTCGGGTGATGTATGCAACGTAATTACAGTGTTCGGGAGTTACGTAAAAGTCTCCCATTTATGACAACCTTTTATGCATTTGGATATAACGTAAAAGATTGCATATTATCCCAATGTCGTGACTCCACCGTTCCACCTGTACATTTACTCAATGCAATGAGTAACGAGCTAAAATCTAATAATTTACGATCCAATGCACTTAGTACATGCATCAAATGACTTCCTCGATGATTCCACTCGCCAATTGAGTTTCGTCTTTGTGCAACGCAATCCTCTTTGAGAGACGCATTATTGTAATTAAAATTGAGAAATTCTCTATTCCCTTGTGGATTACATTCTAAAAACACGACAATAAGCATCCAAGTAAGAGAGCTCTTGAGTGGTGTGTCGCTCATAAAATCCTGGTTTATGATCGTTCCCTCATAACTCACACGATATTCCTTCCTATTACTTGTTACCTTCAAGTAACAAAGATTTTTTTTAGATGTTCCACTCCAGGTAAGAGAGAGAACACATGTGCGTGCAAATCTAATAAACTCCGAGAGCCATAATGATAATTAGATCGTAATGAAGCTAATGGGAAACGTATTGAATGTGGGTCGCCTTTTTGTGAGCATGTGTTGCGGAGACCATGTGTGGATGAATATCAAAAAAACGAGACGAAACAATATGGAAAAAACGCATCGAATATTAACAAACAGGGTTACTACACATAAAAATATGTGAAATGTGCCACCTTGAGTATAAAATTGAGGAGGCAACCAGACTCGAGAAGTCTATGAATATTTACACACACGTGTTGAGATTCTCATGATTCGAGAAGAGAATCGAGGAGTCTAATGCGAAACGGATGTCTCTTCAAAAGGTATTCAGAAAATCAAAGGGACGTAGAAAAAAGAGTACAAAGTGAAAAACTGAATAATAACTACGATAAGCAAAAAACCTGGAGAATGCGAAATACATGATTTATGGTTCCAATTCCATTCCCGTTTGTGATACCCGCGAACGAGTAATAACCAGTTTAGTTTATTCGACCACCGACATTGATGATTAGAGCTTTTGTAATTCAAAGTGCCCACATGATATATTGTGATTATCACCTTTCAAATACAAGGGTGTCAGCATGAAATATTAAACTTTCCAGTAAAGAACCCGCAGAAAATTTATCATGATGCACTTCATAAAAAACTCCATAATGCAGGATTTTCAGGGTGCCACCGAAAGAGACGAAAGGCAATATGTGAGTATAAAAAGTATGTCGTAATCTCTCTCTCAAACAGCTTATTAACCTATATACTCAAACAATTCCATAATGTCGACGGATGACGCTGTGATGTACTGGTCTCAAGCGGTTTCACTTAACAAGATGTGTGCTGCTCCTGAGTCTCAGTGAGCATCAGCGGCCATTTGCCAAAAAAAATCCGTACGGTGAGACCGTCGGGAAAATCACCTTGATAGTCTCTCTCGTATGAAACGTGTGGTATTTTAATTCACTCTTGTGAAAACCAGGCATTCTCATCATCATACTCAACCGTTACAATTGTCCTATGTAGAAAAAATTCAAGTGAGAGGTAATTGGTGTTTGCCCTCTCCTGATCCAGAGAATATTATATAGAAGTATACAAGTCCTTGAGTCATGGAGCTGTTGTAATTAACTCCAATTCACAGTTTTCATCAACATCACAATGCTGCCGTATGTGAAGTTCATATAACTCACCTGACGCAATCAACTCAGATACTTTACCCTTTTGTCAATTATGACTAGTTATGACTTCGTTGAAAAGCGAATCTATCACGAATTGGGTGTCTGGAGCGTCTCAAATTTCTAATTTCCTTTTTCTCTTTCTTTAGTGTGAAACTGGAGCTGAACCAATCTTACTCCAGTTTCCCGACACCAAAATATAATGAACCACAGACTCCGTCCAGAGATTACTCGAAAATGTCTCGCCTTTCCCGAAAAAGCTTGTATCAACAAGCACGATCTCCATCAAAGTGAAAGTAATAAGTTTTGCGGGTCTTTTCCCTTCTGCTTTCGTGTTGAGTGGTTTGATAGATGAGAAAAGAAAGTTGGGACAAAGGCTTTTACCACCTTTTGCTTTTTACACGGAAAACCCCTTTCCTCTCATCATATTCAACCTGTGTGCACATGACTTAACGAAGAATCAATACGGGGAAACACAGTAATGTGTCAAAGAGAAATGGAAAGTTTTTCGGAGAAAGCGTCACGGTGGCAGATGATGAACTAATAGTAACCTAATTTCTTCTCGAATTTCTGAGACAAATATAAACTTTCTTTTCTACTCCGCAACATGCGTTCGTCATAATCATATTTTTTTTAGCTTTTCCCACGACTCAAAGTTTTAAGCGCTTTATAGTCACTTTTAATCGTCTCCAGTTCAATCTCCAGTTTTTCGGAGGGAAATGTGTGAAATTTCTCCCAAGTCGAGCAATATCATAAATATTGGAGTAAATAAACACGAATTCAGTGGAGAGGTGTACTAATGCGAGAAAGAACGAAACCAGCTTTTCACTCTGAAGAAAAAAAAACACTCACTCTTCTGGAGAAAGTGGGAAGCAGTAACCATACAGAGAATTATGATGACTACCATGTGCTACTGCTTTCTACAAAGTTAGAAAGTACGTTTCCTGCTTTCTCTCAAGAAAAAAGTCTATAGAGCAAATGCCTTGGTACGGATCTCTCCATCCACTTTCCCTGCTTTCTTTTCATATCCTAATTTTTTCCATGATGAGATCCTCACAGTGAATTGAAAATAGTTGTGGAGCCAAAGCCTGGAAAGGTTGTCTTTAGGTAGGAAAGCGTATGTGCATTGAACAACATGAAATCGTTTTTTATCGAAGTCATACCATCGTGATACGTGCTATGTGAACTCTTTTTTTTTCTCCCTTATGAAATTACACACCGTCCTATGCTCCAAAATTATCCTGGACATTTTTCTCTCCTAAACGTTATATGCACCTACTTTTGGCTCTGTTCTCCAAAATAGCATTTCTTATATATCTATACTTTTTTTTGGCAGAGTTTCCAACGGGGACCACACTTTTAGCGTGAGTTCCACAAAACTAGCTCCTTTCTCCACTCACGACTCTGTAAAACGACACCCATTTCTGCAAGTGGAGAGCTGCGGCACAAAAAAAAAACTTTCTACCACACCGTTTGTCTTCGTGTACTCTCAAAAATATTCCAAATCTTTTTTTTCCAAAGTGTGGGGGAAAACTAAAAGTGTTCATTTCTCACATGAACACACATTTCAGACTCTAAAGAGTTTCCACCACAGAAAAGTCCTCGACATCATTTTCCATGTAAAATTGTACACTTATAAAAAACAGAACCGGTCTCAATTTTCAGGGAAAAATTCCTAATATTATTGTACACTAACATGAAATGTTACCATAATATTCTTCCTGGACATTGTGTAAGAAATGCTCGGAATTTTTCCTAGTATTACACACAACCTTATTCCAATATACGATATACAAAACAAAAACATAATAATATAATAAAAAAGGTGAACTTTTCGGGCTCTTTGCCATCATACTAATTTGCACAATAAAATCGAACAATATATAACAAAAGATGGGAAGACACCAGGAGAAAAAAATATTCAGTACTTACACCACGATCCGCAAGTTCTTCCCAAGATTTGGCCAGTATTCGAGTTATACAAGAAGGTTCCAAAGCCTTCATCTCCTTGGGGGCTATATTTGTCACTTTTCTTCGCCATGCTGATGCGGATGGTGTTGGTACCCTAAATATTGTCTATAATATTGTATACTCTCTCTCTCCCCTCACACACTCTGCGAACAATATCAAAAGTCCAACCGACTGTCTCTAAGGCAGACTGCCGAGTGAGCGAGTACCTCGGAGTACGCCACTCTCCAATCTGTGAATACGAGGTATGTGCAGAAATATCGAAGAATGCTGATATTACCGCTTATATCTCTGTGATGAATGCTTTGTGCTCACCTAACGTACATGGAGAGATCACTAATAATAATGTGTATGGCATGTGTGAGTTTTTGGTGTATCTTTTTTTTTTCTTCTTAAAAAACGTGTGTATTTGTGAGTTGGGTATTTTTTTTTTGTCGGAGAGACTGGGACTATTTCGGTAAGATTCTTTTTTCGCACAGATTACTCCTCCAAATGCCTACGAAAGTTTGAGGTCCTTTTATACTTGTGTACACTTCTCGTGGAGAAATTCAGAATGCATACGATAAAAGGGGGGTTGTAATGTGATGCTGCAGCTGCTGAAAGGAGATATAGTAAAGTGTGATGTGCTCTTTTCGTTCTATTCTGATTGTGTGTGCAATTCCGAGATCTTGCCTTCCTAAACACTCGGTGTCCCCTTTTTCGCATCTGCTGGAGAGAGCAGGAGAATTGCGGGTTTTCCTGAATATTTCTCTACTTTTTTTGTCCTGAGAAAGGAGTAGAAAGTAATCCATATGCATATATATAGTATGTGTGGAGATATAATAGAGCGTTATAAAAGTATATGTATGTGTGCGTCGGAGTATTTTTCGGGGAGCCTATAGACTTCTCCATAAAGTGATGCACATCTTTTCTCTGCAGTTGACGGTCTGGCTTTTCCACAACAACATAATAACAAGTCCTACACAGTATAACGTGTACAATTCTCAACCCTTTTTTCTTTGGTTGCTTCCACACAAGATTCACATAGCTCACGAATTTCATTTGGTGTTCCTATTTGATATTATTATTTCTATTAAACACGAGAGATGACTAAACTCCACATTCATGATGAGGGCAGTATCCCATCATTTCTCTATATTTTCATCCTGGCTTCGTTCCACCTTTTTCCCTTCAGTCAAGATATAAGAAAATATGGAAAGCCTAGTCTCAAAAGTAACGGAGGAAATGATGATGCTGCTCAATCCTTTTTGTGAGGAAAGCACTACAAAAGAGTGGAGTCGTAAGCGGTTTACGGAGACAGAAAGCAAAGCGAAAGAGTCTCGAAGAAAAAAGGGAGTCATAAATGTCTTCTATATATATACGTCCTGTATATTACATCTAAAATGTCAGAGGCTCGTTGTACATCATCCGTAGAGAAAATGGTTTACATCCGCCAAAAAAAACTATACTTTTTCCACACTCTCTTGCCAGCTTAGAACATCATTATTACTCCTCGCTTATTTTTAAATACACGAATATGATGTAGCCAGCACAGACGTCGTCTTCGAGTGTGCACACACCTTCCATTCTATAAATATGTAATCAGAAGTATTACCATCTCTTCTTGTGCGTATTCATACTGTACATTACTGTCATGATGCATAATGCATGGAGGGATGATGACGTATTCGGTTTAAGAGCAAAAATATGTAGTGTAAAAAAAACTGCATGTGCTCACCAGGAGAAGGATCTGAAGTTGTGACTTTAAGAAATTCGTTGTAACCCACTTAATGGTATCACGTTCATCAACGTGGTTTTGTGGGGAAGAAGCTAGCATTTTTGAGCTCTTTAATTATGTGCCGAACGTGTATTATGCTAATGCTGGAGAGATGCTGACTTTGCAAAAGTGTGGCTTACGGTGAAGG
>JAHZMW010001210.1:0-47341 GCA_027743745.1 Alloscopus bannaensis | reverse complement strand
GAGAGTAGTTTATATTTATGAGTGCTTCATATCATATTGTAGATAATGTGACAGCACACATCGCAAGCCTCGCTGTGCAATAAACGCCCGGCACTGCCAGCAAGTCAGGGTAATAACAATAATGTAGTTGTTATTTGTGGTTTTCTGGTGATGGGAGTCGAGGAAGATGAAGGAAAAGAAAAATCCCTTTTCTTTTTGTCGTGTTTATGACCGGTTCCCTCGTCTTTACGATTCGATACAACTAATAGCAAACTAGTCAAGGGAGAACAATGGGCAAATCAAAGTGTAGAAGAAGGCATGCTGCATAAAACCTGGAGCAAGACAATCTCTCTTTTGGTTGCAAAGCGAAAAGACAAAACTGTTGTCATTAGTCTTGATGTGCACTTTTGCACCCCTTGAGCAATTTAGTGAGAGCAAAAACATTGTTAGAGATATTGATGACTCGGATTATATGACCACAATGCGTACTTAAACTTTGGCTTTTATTTGGTGTACGAATTTTGTGATGTGTAAAAAGGAATTAATCAAGAGTCATGAAAGAAAACAACAGACCAGAATGTCCATCATTATCATCTTGTAAATCATCCAATCCCGAGTTACGTCTGCTCTCTGCTTGGTCTCACTCATTCAGCGATTTTATGAAACCGTGTGGTTTTTAGTATCCTTTTTATGTTTGATATAAAAACAAAGAGTGATGATGAGAATGTATGAAGAAAGAAAAGAAAGCCATTGCATTTTTACGTTTACATTTTTTTTGTATCCGTCATAGTTTTTCCAACCGCAACACCACCACCACATTGCATCACATTCCAATGTCGTCTCTTGTACATAACTCATCAAGATAATAACGTGTTTATATAAAAATTACATCTCTCCCTTTCCTTTCCCTCGATCTCACATGCAAATAAATATGTATCCTCTCTCGCTCTTCAGACATGGAAACTCCTAATGGCTAATATGTTCAAAAAGTCATGATAAGTATGATGTATGTTGATGCACACTTAGCCTGTCTTTCGTCTTCAATCCACTTCAACTCTGAGAGTTCGCCTCTCATTCTCCTTTTCTTTTCCAGTGAACCACGACGAAGAAGTAGGTTTGTTGTAGTTTATGATTAGCTAACATAATATACAAACGGATTGAGTAGGTTTAGAGAAGACTTGACCAAGCGATTACACTAGAAAAAATTACACTCATTTCGCAGTACGAAAGACGGTTTTAAACAACATCAAAACGAGTGCTCCACTACAACACAGCCTCTAGCATAAGACATGGATCACGTAGTATACAAATCTTTTCTTGTAATGTATACATCACATCCTTAACCTAATCTACCAGGCTGAGTGATATGTGTAGGTAATAATTCCTGGAAAACGACGAGATAAATAAAATAGTATACATACACTCTGACTCTCGTACACTTGTCTCAGCTACATGTAGAGATATTATGGTTTGTGAAAATAAGTGCATACGCAGAGCACATCTTCGCTTCTCTACATCATATTTTATCAGTGTTTCCACACATTAATACTTATTAGAGTCGTACCCAATACCTTTTGGGTCTTCCAGTGCGCGAAGGAAACCTGCGTCCTATCATTATAATAAGCAAACATGCATTAAGAGATTTTGATGTTTCTTGCATAACTTGTTTTGTCTGCATGTAAAGGTACGGGGTTTGAGTTGTTGTGGAAAAAAGGCTCAATACAGGTGGGTGGTCATCCTTTTCATTGAAACAAGAGATCCTCAGAAAATGGAGTTGGGAAGTGAGCTATGTGAGCAAGGTTTTATGCTAGTAAAAACTTGTTCTTCTCTCTGCTGGTCTCTCTCTTTTGTGTCGGTTTTCTTTGCTTTTTTATTACTTTGCTGTTCTTTGGACGTTTGGACATTGTTTATATACTGCATTGGAGTCGAATTGAAGTATTATATAGTGTATCAAATGGTCATCGAGACAGATTGACGAATTATTGGAGATGGATGGAATGAAGAGTCATCATCGACATTATTATCATAGAACGTATTATTGTAGAAGACGATGCACCTCTCACGATCAGTTCATCTATTGTTACGGAGAACTTAGTTGAAAGTGGACATCAATTTTCGTCCATTTTTTGCATCTTGTACATCATGCTCATTGTTTTATCGTAGACCCACAGTTTCAAATCGGCCAGTTGTCAGAGCTGGGTTTATCGTCGCTGTCTTCACGGATTGTTCGCACATATCGTATATAATATATATGTAAGTATCATGTTTCATTACACATTAAAAGACTCGAATGGAGATACAAAGAGCACACGGAAGAGGCTCAAGTCTGTATGTTGTGATTTTGTGAAGACATTAGATTGCATTTTTATATAAAAAAAATATCTGGAAGAAAGAGATCCAGGAAAAGTAGACAACGCGCATGTTAAATAAATAGATGACTAGCTTAATGGAGCGTTTTACATAGCTAGTAAAGTAACAAACAGGTATAAGTATATGGTGGTCGTAATGCGAGCGGTAATTGTCGTCGTGAGTCCTGAAAATGGTAGTAATAACAGTGATGCATGATACGATGATGATTTGATGATGCACATGAGGAAAACCCGAGAGAGCGCACACAAGCTAGACGAGGACGAAACCATCCATCCCCATTATTATTTTAAAATAGTCGTGGTTTGAGATGCTCTTTGGCTTTTACCAGTTCCTCTATCTCTCTCTTTCCTTTTCCCGAATTTAAAGTAATGTTGTCGTAATGCATGCGGATGATTGTAATAAAATGTTGAACTTCATAAGTGCAAAAGAAAAAAAACTATGATAAGCATAATGTGCACTCTCTCTGGAGCAGATCGTATTTTATATGATTTATGGAACAATTTCGGGAAAATGAGCTTGGAAGGAGAAAGACGTCTGTGTACCTGTGTTTATCCAGTATGACACAAGGTACAGCATATTTTCATAAAATTCGAAGTCAGAAAATGCCTTTCCTCTGATTCATAAGTTGTCTTTTGTATTATAATAAAATAATATGGTATATTGAAGCACACGTTTACATGAGGTAAATACCTCTTGATACGAGTTGTTGATTTGTCATATATTTCAAGGACTGCTCATCTCTGCAATAAGCTACAAAAAGTTTTACGTATAATTTTTCTATTTAGCTTGGTGACTGCGATGATTATCCAGAAGTGCATCATGTAGTCATTTTCAAACAACATTACTGCACTTTGTCTCCTGTGTCGCAGTCGTTGCGTCTGCCTTCGCGGATGGCTGAGCAAGAAGTTGGAAAAAACAATGCCTATGCACACGGTTGTCAGTGTCGTCGTTTTGGTTATAATGACTAGATTTTCATATTCACCGTCTTTTGACTCTTTATGTTTTCTTACTCCTCTCTCCTGTGAATACACTCCTGCGAAGACAAGAATCTGAAGTACGACGAAAAATGACTGGTTGGACTGAGTATGTATTGTTGAGTTAATTGATGGGGTTATGTATATTTTGGCTTGTTGAGCCGTGTCAGAAACACTCCAGACACTCGAAAAGAGATAAATTGCAGCATGGTACATGTACTCACATTTATTTCTTGGAAGGGTNAAAAATGACTGGTTGGACTGAGTATGTATTGTTGAGTTAATTGATGGGGTTATGTATATTTTGGCTTGTTGAGCCGTGTCAGAAACACTCCAGACACTCGAAAAGAGATAAATTGCAGCATGGTACATGTACTCACATTTATTTCTTGGAAGGGTTTGAAAATCTTATGGATATAACACTCCGTCCTGTTCAATAATGTGTACAAAAACACATTACTACATAACCTTAGCGTGCATCATTATGCATCGGATTATAAAAATGTTTATAAATATGTACATATACAAGCGAATAGATCTCTTTTTCTACACTTGAGAGAAGATTTTGGTGATGAGGAGGATGCGAGAGTGTAATGTAGACGGGTGTATGACATGAGAAGAGCTGGCATTGTAAAATAATGCAGTTTTTCAGGGTTAGTTTATATTTTTTGTACTTATAACCACTTTTGTGATTAGCCGTGCTTATATATGTAAAAAAATTGCAATTTAGAGGATGACAGCGAAAGATAAGAGCGAGGTGCTGAAGCTAGTAAATTTGCATAATTAAGTTTACTTTTGAGAGATGACCTTAAATGGAGTAATGCGACGTGTGTAACGTAACGAAAATGTGGTAAACTTGTGTAATGCTGTAAGGAAACCTGTAATTTACCTGCTGCTCACTCTGGGCTTAATGACTGAACATTAAAGCAGCACTCACTCCCTCTCTCACTCCAGAAGAAATGTTAACTTTTTGAGGGCATTAAAAGGGATTGTAAAAAGGAGTTCAATGGCAGAACACTCCTCCAAATTGTAAAATATGGGGTTTTTGTTCTTATATAATCGTTGACAATAAGACACAGCGTGTGCAGTTTACATAAACGCTCCTATTTTCTTTCACCGTCTTAATCTTTGTCGTTGATGTAAATTGATAATGAGAGTTACACCTCTCTAGTGCAAATTGATTGATGTCAAGCTGAATTATGTGCTTAAAAAGTCTACAGGAAATTGAGTTTGAGATGATGAAATATATTATTCAATTAAAGATCATGCTGAGACGGATGACTTTGATTAGTTTTCTTTGCAATTATTATTGTTCCGGCTCTGTCTAATCAAAACTTTTGCTTTCTTTCTTTGTTATAGCCCCAGTGACACTAAGATTCGGAATCTAGATGAGCTGAAGAATTACATAGGATCTGATGGCACGTGCAAGTGTGGGCTTAGCTGTCCGCTTCGCCTCGAAGTTGCATTCAACTTTGATCCAAAGGTAAGAAGACAAATTGCTTTGTACGAGATACTCGTAAGGAGTTGTATATTAGTAATAGTATCGTGCAAGCCCGCAGGTTTCTTGAGCATTAGCCACAAAATTCATCTGAAAAGTGGGTGCTATATGAAGTTAGTACATGTCTCGAGTTTTGTGGTAGTATAATGCGTCGTGTCATTCATCCCCTCATTAGGTGACAAACATGACTGTCGAGGATGAGAAGGAAAACATCGAGTCACTTAGCACCAGGAGAAATGACACTTCCACGACATCGTCGTCTTCATCCTCATCAACTTCGTCGTCATCATCCTCTTCAGTGACAGCGACTTCTGGTAATGCCAATGGGGAGTCTGACTCAAGACTGTTATGTAATCACAAGAGAAAAATTCCTAAGGCTGAGGATTCGCCTCTCATTTCCTCAACAAGGGATGATCTCGGTAAGAAGACGCGTGATTTAACTTTACCCAACTTTCCTAGCTTTTATAAACACGCTCTGTCATGTATTCTGTACAACGATACGGAGCAAACGTATGTGTCTCCTCATTCTTACATTGCTTTCATTTTTTCTTCAATTTTTTTTTTTATTTATATCCTGCCTTCTGGACGTTTCGCCTCGACGTTTTTTTAAAAACTAATCTTTATTTCCTCTCGCACACTTAAAACTTGGGCAGACGATTGTAGCAGAAATGGTGATGCAGGCATTGAATGACTCCATATGGAAAACTCATTTGAAGCTTAGCATTCAATTGCTACTCGTATGGACGATTTTTACACAACGAGAGCTGAAAACGACATCAGTAACGTACATTTACTGTGCGTGTGTACACGTCGGCGTTTTTACGAGCAAATTAGGAGAAGCGTTGAGACACGTTAAAGTCATAATAATAACAGTAATAAGACTCTGTCTTCCCGGCTCACATGCACATCTAATTATTGGCAGATAGTGAATAGTTGTTAGCACAAACGCTTGTTAACCTTTCATGCATGCAACCATGAAAAACGAAGATGATGCCTCTATTCACTAAAAAGAGTGATGCAAACGGGTAGAGAAATAGCAATTTAAGACGACTGTGTGTCCAATGAGTCTGTGCATACTACACAAGTTTTGTGTGTGGTGGATTACTCACGAAGTTGAACATTACTCCTATAATTTCTGATGAACAAAAATACACAGGTTTTGTTCAGTTGGCTTGAAAAAAATGAAAGAAAAGTTTTTTTTAAAAAGGGGTTTGAGAGAGAAAGAGGTGAATAGGCGGATGCTTGAAATTAGTGACAGGAGAATTTATACGGATACGAGCTTTGCCTCCAATTAGTCTCTCACACAGAGAAGAGGTTAAATCGCCCACTTCCTTTTTTATCCAGCTTTGAACACTTTCAGTCAAGTTTGAAGGTGGCTAGGTGTCTGATATACATAAGTTGTGCTTTGCTGCGAAGGAGGAATGTTGTTCGAACTGAGTTCAACGAGCAACAACGCTCACCATTATCGTGTGGTGTAATGTGTGTATAAGTGAAAATAATGCGCGCTCTCTATCATCATTGCTCACATTGTTGTTCAACATTTATGCTTAATGCTCATATAGTTTGAAATGTTTACGCATATAATGTTGTGACTAATACGTGTTTTCATTTTCGCTTTTGCTCAAGTTTTTTTTGGGGTGTTTACGCATTTCATCCACTTTTTTGTGTAGGCATATATGATCGAAAAATTGTGGATTTGGACGTGTTTTTTTTTCTTCCTTCAGATGAAAGAAGGGATATAATAAGGTAAATGTAGACATTTGGTTAGCGGTCCGGAAACAATCTTCCCCTGTTTTATCTCGCTGTGTGCAGGTACTCACTGTGCTCACACTCACACTCTGTGAATGTAGTAGTTTCGTAATCAGTATCAACAGTTGATCATTTTGAAACCCTTTTCCCTCTCTCTCCTCATTACCTTTATCGTTAGTCACTTCAAGCCAAGTTTTTTTTTCGGAGATGAGATCAGGAGACAGGGGAAATGGTAACAGATATGAGTGTTTCAGTAGCTTCAAGATGGTGTGTAGGAGTGTATTTTATGTAAAAGAGTGAGAAATGAAAATGAAGGGTTCATCCTCAAAGTGTTCTTTCGAACAAAAGACTTACTGACCTTCAAATATGAAATTATTAGCCTCCATATACACAACACTCGTCGAGTGTAATATTTATCTTGCTCAATCTCATGTGTGCCAGGTCCTGGTGTATGTACGTTTGAAGAAAAAACTGGGGTTTTGCCTCACTTTAGCTCATCAAAGTCGACATCAGGAATGAACCTTGTAAAAAAGACAGACGGGAAATAAGGGTAGGAGATAATAGATTAGTTAAGTTACTTTATTCAACCAAAAAGTAAACTTGAAGGGTAGTTTTTTGGATGATGTTGATGTTCCAAATTACCAGAGCGGAGTGCCTCTAGAAAAAAACTGTTACATTTGTATAATATCCTTGTGTAAGTGATAAAGGAGTACCTTTGGTAGAAATTGATTATTTCCCTCTGACGCATAAAGTTGGCTTGTGAGGATGATATTGTATTATTACGTGTCCCAATGCACTTTGTCTTGCTCACTCAAAAGCTCAAGTATATCTTGGAAAAGTATATGATTTTCTAGCTTTTACACGTAATTTCTGTCATACAACAGAGGACAACTACAGCAAACAACAATATGATTAGACAGGTAGTAGAAGGTAGACAAAGTCAGGCATTATGTCATTGTGCTGGAA
This sequence comes from Alloscopus bannaensis, assembly GCA_027743745.1. Lineage (NCBI taxonomy): Eukaryota > Metazoa > Arthropoda > Collembola > Entomobryomorpha > Entomobryidae > Alloscopus > Alloscopus bannaensis. The sequence continues at coordinate 39,805 of JAHZMW010001210.1, read as the reverse complement.
AATTCAACGAGGGAGAGAAAACCAAGGTATTCATTATTAACATCGCTCTCTGATATCACAAAGCCGTGTTGAACTCCCACAAAAGTTTGAGGTACACACGTAAGAAGGGATGAAAGCCAAGAGACAAAAATTCTCTGTATGTGTGTGTTCAAAGAGATTTTGGCATTCTTTCATATTTTTTTGTAATTCAAGATTTTTACTACCCTGGAAAGCTGTCACTAATGAGCTTTTCTACGTTTACGGCGTCCCCTGCTTGCCCAGAGATCGTGCCTAATGATATTGTAATGCAACACAGTAAAAAGGTATTACTATCACCCATGACTCATTCCATGAGTTACCATTTTTGTATATAGCGAATCATACAACCAGAGAGACACTGTACGAGTGTAAAAGCGTTTTATGATGTTCATGACGAGTCCGGACTGGTACATTAAAGATTTCTCCAATTTTTAAGCGCGAATGCTTTTAGGTAGCTACCTAACCCCCGACTGCATTGTTTCCTTTTGCCTGCTGGATTTTAATTAATCGTGGGATTAATGTACAAAACTCGAACGAGTGCGAACCAGAGATCGCGAGGAGGTCAAACAATAAGCTCGATGCATATTGTACTTTGTGTTGGTAAAATACATAGGCTCGTAATGATACGATGATTTCATGGTTATTATATCCAAACAATAGATACAAAGCTTTTGAGGCTTCAGTTTTCTTTCTACTACATTCACGTTATCTTTATTCTGGGGTGTAACACTGCTAGTAATTAGCTCCTGGAAAACGAAGACACACTTTGCAGAACGCCTTGTTGCTTGTGTGCTCTTTGGCACTATTAATTTCAACTGGAGAACCCATCGCATTGCAGTCGGCAGTCGTCTGTTGTGTGCATGAAGTTTGTTTTGGTTATGGTCATGGCTCATTCGTTAGATTGATTCTTCACTGTTCAGGTTTGAATTATGTGGAAAGCAAACATGAAATTAACGAATAATGACGATATTGATGAAGACTTTTAAATCGGATACAGTTTATTCTGATTAATATGCGTAGCTACCAATGCGTCACTGTGTCACGAACTAACCATATCATCATTACCAGTCTTGGATTTTTTACGAATAATGCTACGCAGTGAACACGTGTTTATATGTGGTACTCGTACTAATAATACACCAAAGTTGAGCATCAGATCAGTTGTGAGATTAAAAGGAAACAAAAGATTACTACGGAGTACTTTGTGCTCACCCCAGGATTAGTTTTTATCATCTATTGTTCAGTCAGCTAAATGTGTTACTTTGTCCAGCCTTAGGAGGATCCTGCATTCGAGGCTAGTCTGACTTTTTGTTCTTTTTCTTCGGGAGGTTTTCATTTCATGTCGAATCATGGGTGTAAATGGGAATACCCGCAGTCCAGTGAGGCTGTACTTTTTAGAGCTCAGCATGTGAAAATGTGACATGCGTGTGTCCAATCAGTTTCTGTAGATTGAGACCTGGAGAGCCTGGAGAGGGCTTTCTAATAAATATGTACACCCAAACCTCATCTTCACACTGGATGTAGTCATTCTTTCGATGTTTGAAGTACACAAGATTCAAAGTGATTTTAAAAGGTAACCTTCGCCCCTTCTCCCTTCAGGGCTCCTATTCTGGAGAATTTAAAGTATGTAATGTTGATGACCCTCTTCTTTTTGTATTCGAAATCTTTCTTACATTTCGTCGTGGTTTATTAGTAAAAAACGCCTGCACATCATACTTTTGTGCTCGAAGACGATGAACATGTATCGACTGACTAATCTATTCCTTAGTGTTTCTATTGTAATGTGATTTTTGATCGAGACATGTAATTTGATTTTTTCTTCCTATGAAGAAATGTTTTGGGATTCCTTCAAAGAGACTCTTTCTGGGGACGTGACATGTATTGCCCATTGGACAAAGTATTCCTTCGTGCGAAAGGATTACGTTTCACGTTGTGAGATAAACATCCAGACAACAGAATATATAGTCTCCCTTTGGGATGGATAATTCAATATGTTATCGATGATATGATCACATGTGTTAACTTAACAGTTCTGGGGACGTGACATGTATTGCCCATTGGACAAAGTATTCCTTCGTGCGAAAGGATTACGTTTCACGTTGTGAGATAAACATCCAGACAACAGAATATATAGAGTCCCCTTTGGGATGGATAATTCAATATGTTATCGATGATATGATCACATGTGTTAACTTAACAGAGCATGAGGTTTCACCAAGGAAAAAAATATTTTTGATTATTATGCAGGGTGCATAGCTAAATAGACATGTTTTTTCGATGAATTGGATATGGAAGACCTCCGGTCAAGAGGGATGAAATGAGAAAGAGAAAAATGAATCCGTGTTCTCCTCTCCACGGTTTAAACATATGCAAGCATATTCGAAAAAATTAATTCAAAAGAAGCCATCTCCAACGACAGCTGTCTTACACAACTACTGCACGTATTGTGCCTTTTCAATCCTTGATTTTTTTCTGAGATCATTACGCCTTGAGCAATCACCACTATCCTCTCGTTTTCTTGTTTTCCCTTCTGTTTTACACCCTTTTGAGTTTTATTTTCGTCTCTGCTCCTCTCTCACTTCAATTTCTCCTCATTCTTCTATCATTAAGAGAACAGATTGAGATTGAGTGGTGCTTTTCTCGGTTTCTTCAATTCAATCAAGACAGAACACATTTGTACTCCACACACAACACATAAACCATTTTGCCTGCCTCCAGGTAATAGATGATAATTCTCGTGAATGCGTATGCGTCGAAATTCCACGAGAGATTTTTTACCATCGACAGCCCACTATCTACAGCGGGTGTTCTATTTGTAAAGCAACCACAATGTTACATAAATGGTCTATTTCTGGGGTTGCTTTAAACATCTCAATATGATGGAGAAATATTACAATGTTAATCTTTTTTCGATACTCTGTTGTAAAAGCGTCTTTTTGGTATTAATTTCTTCACTCAAGTCATTCTTTAATGCCTCTTCAGTCTCTGGCCCTGTGCTGGAGGGCCTGTTGCATTGAAAATTTTTCGAGATACATTGCCTCTCCTCCGCACTCAGATGATTGTGCAGTCACTCATCGTCTTGTTTATGCTTCCTTTTCGCAGTCACTCCAAAATGCTCGAGGAGAAGTGGTGAGATGTGCGTAGTAGTCTTTTCTTTAGCGAAAACATTGTCTTCTTGGTGGCATCTTTAGCGAGGCTGTCAAAGTGGAACAAAAAGGAATAATATTTAGTTTAATCTCTTGACTACTCGCTTCTTCATCTTTGTACAAAAGAGTATTTTCTCTCCGCCTCAACATCGACAGCCTCCAGGCCTCTCCATCTATTCTCTCTTCCTTTCGTCCCGGTTTCCTCTCATCTTCAAGCTTGTGTGTCATGTTCAAGTTTTCTCTCTCGCTGTGAGCTCAAAGACGAAGAGATAAGGGAATGATGAAATGATGATTATATATGATCAAGTAGAAAAACGGTAGAAAATTTGAGATGAATGGGGGCTAGATTCGAGTCGGAGAAGGGGAAACTTAATTTATCACAAAGTTTTTGATCAGAGGATTACTTACAGAACTTTATTATTCTACTCTTAATTACTACTCGATTAATTATTGTACAAGGATTGTGTGTAGTGAGATCAATAAGAAACTTTTACACTGGTGGCACACACGGCACTCGTACTTTCTCAAGTTCTCGAAAAGTGTTTCCTCTCCTGAGTTTTCTACGTGGTGAGTCACTTGCACTTAAATAACGATGCGAGTCTTTCTCTGTGTATTTGAGTACCTCAGCGCAAACACGTACGTTTATTCTTCTTGAAGTTCGTCTTGAAACTTTTGTGTGAATGAGGAGGTGGGCTCGCTCCACATCACGGTTCGCTGTCGTTAATGAAGAAAAGGGGAGCAATGTCAGCAAACTGTCTTGTATGTTTTCAGCTAAATTAATCAAGAAACCTTCTCTTCGAAGGGGAAGGGGCTTTCTCTCCGAAGCTCATCAGAGACATTTCAATTCATCCTTCTTGTCTGCCGGCGAAAACTTAATCTGCTCATACAAAAATGCATACACTCGATTGCAATAATAATTAGAAAGGGGGTGGTGGTGGTGAGCGCTTTACAATACTTCTCAAAATTTCTTCCTAATAACATAATAAAGGGTTTGTACGCTAAACTTTGAAATAGGATTAGTTTTGAACAATGTGCACCTACATTGTGCTCAGGGAATACAAAATTTGTGTATTCAGTCATCAGAGACATTTCCGTTGTCATCAAGTACAGCATGTACTTGCTTGCAGTCAAGCTACAGTCAAGCCGTGCTTATCGTTTTATCAAAGTATAGATGAAGGCATACACATTACTGTGCCTAATATTTCCAGTTTTGCGGTGTACAAGTGACTTAGACAGAATTAGTTTGTCCAGAGGAATTGGACATGACAAATGTAATCTAAAGCCAAAAGTAGAGCTAGAGTAGGGGCTTTTCTCATGTTTTAATTTGATCTCTTTTCCGATTGAAAATCGGATTTGCAGCTTGTTAAACAAGTGCACACACAAAACCCTACTGGTTTCATGGGGAGAATCCGAAAATTACGGATTTTGGATGTTGTTAGAAAAGACTGAAGTATCATTTGTCGAATCAAATTCTACCGAAAATGTAGAGTCAGCATTTTGAGAAGTTTCAGCTCGCTGATGGGTATGCCCTTTACTGCCTGTACAACACACCATTAACGAGAGACTTTCATCTTCAAAAATCGTATGAATGACGAGATGCTCAACGCAGAGAGAAGATATTTACGTAATACATGTGCGCTCCCCCTCGACGTAGATTGAGCATAAAAGGAGATTAAGTGAATGACCATTTTGCATTGTGTTTGCCTGCATAAAACTGTCTCTAAATATGCAAATAAAGAGGCATCAACATTTTTCTCCCTTCATCTCCTCTTCCATAAAGGCCTATTAACTTTTACGGATTGTAATAAAATATAATGTTTAAGAAAAAGCCTCGCATACTTTTTTCGTTTTGTGCGCATCTCTTCTGTAATCTGTATCCCATACTTTCTTCTTCAAAGGAATAAAGATCGGTAGAAAGTATTGTTAGCAAGCTCGGAGGGATTTCTTTGTTCTATTAATTGACGCAAAAGGGGTGCATGCATAAATGAGTGAAGAAGGGTGAGGAGACAAAGCGAAAAATTTGATGGACCGAGGAAACATCGTGGTATAATGTTTAACTTTATTCATGGCAAAAGACTCTCTGCTTCTACCGAAAAGGCGTACATCTGGAGATGAATAATCCTTTTGATGTGCTTAAGGTGCAAAGAAGGAAGGACTGTTTTGGATAATTTAGAACGTTTAAATTATCTCTTGACTTATTTTACATAAAGGGTCCACTTAAAAATATCGCGTTACCAAAAACCGAGAAGAAAGAACATCGTGACTCGTGGTCTGAAATGATATGCGCATACCTTTTTTCCAGGCAAGCAGCATAAGCATGGGAGGAAAAGAGTACATCCCTGAAGTCACGAAAATCTTGGGGAAGGTGCGAGCTCGCCTGCTCCTCTTTGTTTGCTCCGTCATCTCATTAGTTTAATATGCACGCATATGCTAAACCTGCAGCGAAAATGTAATAGTAGGAAAAGATTACAGTATTGTTTCGTGCTTTAGTATAGTCTTAGAGGTAGGTAAATCGTCTTTGTAACCTTTCTCATGACAATTTCCGTGTTTCATTCCAGACGGTCAATATATAATTTGATGGAATATCGGCGCAAAGGTCCTATTATGTATAATAGAAAACGAAGGAAACATTTTGGGAGCGACTCTTGTTAAGGTCGAGCGAGTCGAGTGAGGTGGTGGTGAGTAGAAAAGTGAGAGGAGATGAGCGAAATGAGAATCTACTGAATCATCAAATTTGCATGATAAAGACATTAGAGGGTTCCCTGTCATCCGGACATACACTATTAGTAAGTTTTTCGGGGTGTAAAAATACACCTATGTTGCAGCCGTTGAAGTTCACTTATGCCAAGCTCCATTTACCAAGTTCTCCCTCGGTCGTGTGTATACTAATCAAAATCAGCAGAGAGACGGAGAGACTAAGGAGTTTTGTGAGTGCGTTCCTGAGTTCTGCATCGTCATATCACGAAATATCGTAGACCACGACGGGTTTGTAGTGTACGAAATGGAAATGCTGCTCCGAGTCTTGATGACTTAGGGTGATTATACAGTGTTTGTGTATATGAAGGACGCACTTCTGTAGATTTTGTGACAGTCATCGTTGATTCCTGGTGGAATGGAGCAGAGATGATGATGACAATGACTGTTAAGAGAAGAGTGATGATGATTGGAAGTGAGATTGTGTGGCATTTGTGCAGTGCCTGCATAAACGCACGTCTTCTCAGGGAGTGTGTTTTATTTGAGATTTATTCCACTTTTAATGTCAAACAATGCGTTTCGATTTGTGAGGAAGAGCAAAGAGGGGAAGAATGGTAAAAGGGTTTATGCACGAGTTTTATAGGAAAAGCGTACTCGATTGTAGCGGAATTGTAAACAATTTTGAAAATCAAGTTGACATTTACTGGAAGTCGACGTACATGTTTTAGGTGATGACGACACTCTTCACTCCAGGTTGAAATGCGCACAAGAGATTCACACCGAAGTATCAGTCAGAATCAGTGACAACACACAAACAAGAACAAAATTGTTATCGGCATCTCGAGGGGATTCACAAACATTAAATTCAGCACAACTTGGGGAAAACATTAGGGATTTACTAGAAAGAGCGAAGGGTTTGATGATGACATACCAGTAGGAAATTTGTGTTTGTTTTTTTAGCATTTGAACAAAACACACATCCTTTTGCGCTCATTTTTAAACATTGTGTTTATAAAAGCTCATGAAGTTATTCAGCTATCAAATGCAAACAGGAGAACCCTTTTTCGTAGATTTTCTATTCAATTGCGCATCATCATCGCCACCGTGAACACAACAAAGTAACCCTTTTTCCCTCATCTCGCATTTTTTTGCCAGCGAAGCATTCTAGTATGTTCTCAATTTTGTTATCACATCCCTTCTCTCTTCGCTCTTTTCGAGGTTATACACCCATCAACTGCAGTTAGGGGCTTTGTAAATGAATGCAATTCCCTGGACCCTCTTTTTTGCTTTGCTACGAAGAGAGGTTTGTGTTCAGGAAAAGTGCATCGTTGCACTTACTCCTCTGCGTTGCATCACACTCGCTCAGCAAACACGAAAGCGGACTCGCGTGAAGTTAACTTGATATAAAAATCGTCAGAGTGGTGAAACAACATTTTTGTGCTTGGCCTGGCCTGCGGATAAGAACAAAAGTGTGTGTATCCTCAATTCAGTTTTGTTCTGCTCAATTCTCCATCACTTTTCACCCTTCGTTGGAATGTGTAAATGCATCCTCGCTTACATAATAGTGGCGCATCTTCGCTGCTTTTTTGCTTGAACTGCTGATGGGATGGGAAGTGCACACAAAGCGTTATCAACTTTATGGGAATATGTTAGAGGTGCATAATGCAAGGTTGAGAAGGGAAAGAGAAAGAGATGGGAGTTGCAGTTCACAATTTTACATTTATATTGTAATAGTGCAGTCGGCCGTGCGTTTATTTATTATCGTAAAAGACAGCGCTTTTTTCTTGTGGAGACATAACTATATAAACTTAAATTTTTGTAATGGATTCTCATCTCGGAGTACATGCACGAGCGAGAAAGATATGGTGTTGATAATATTAATATATACTAGAGTATATTTGAGTGGGGAAAATGTAATACGGAGATGCATCAATGAAGATGATTATCATTTACGGGGAGTTATTTAGAAATGATGGGAAATTGGTTGAAAGGTCTTGGAAATTACTTTTGGTTCACTGTGTTTGTTGTTTCCCTTTGTAGATTTTCTCCCGAAATAGTATCACTCACAAACACTCCCTTTTCTCCCAACACATTATGCACCGAAAAACAGCATTCATTCCACATGCGAGTTGATTGTGTATTGCGCGTAGTGGAACACCAGCAGATAATTTGAAAATCCTAACTCGCTACACGATCCACTTGGTTGTGGAGAAGTGTGGCGACTTTGCCGCAATAACGTGCACCACCAACAGCCACAGAACACTTAGCTAGATAAACAATATGCTTTCCTCTCCCTTATGCATATGCATTTGTGGCAAATTCCATCTCATATACACAAAAAAATACTTTCAACGCAGTTATGTCTAAGGGAAAGTGTAAGTTGTTACGGATTGTTTTTTTTTCTCCTACGTTGTATGCACCGAAAGGATATGAAAACTCGCGAGGAATGCACACCATACGTAAATACAAGTGCTATTAGGGAATGAAACAAGTTGAGCAAAGCCAACAAAGTCATCATCAGTCGAGTAATACGACGCGGATCGTATCATCATCTTTCTAGCAGGAGTATTTTTCCTTTTCACTCTCCCTCTCTTTACTCACTCATCTGTAATATTGCATATTGCATCGTATCATGACATAAATGTAGAAATTCTTCCCTTATTTTATGCATTACAGAACTCGTGCTTGAATATTTTCCCCGTTTTTTGTCTTTTTTCTCGCCCCAGCCGACAAAGAAGTTGCAAACGATACCACAGGCAAGACATTGTGTAAAAGATGAGCACTTTTCTATAGAGTGAAGAAATGGAGAGAGTATTATCATCTGCTTTTGCGTAGGCATAAAAGAGAAGAGAGAGAGTAGTACTCAGAGTGATGTATTTCGGGTGGAGAACCCGATGCAATTTTTTGTCAGTGTAGCACACACGCATTCTATTATCAATGCGCACATGCATTTTATTACATGCATGGTTACTCGCCTTGGGTGCATTGGCATGAGAAGCTAAGAGGACAGACGGTCGAGGAGACGACATTGTGAGTATATAGTTGGCGAGATGAAGTTTATTGTGTTTCAAACTGAAGATTTTCCTCATCGCTTGTTCTTCCTCCTTCCACACACCGATTTCCAGGGAAGAGCACAAAAAACTCGTGACAACAATGTACGTACAGTTTTTGTTCAAACTGCAAAGGTTTTTTGTTATACTTTATAATATGTACATTCATACATGTAGGTTGGTGGTTGCTCAGTTGGTTCGCTGTAAGCAATTTTCAGGTTGGCAGTTTTTTCTGCTGCTTGTACAAAGTTTTGGTGTATATCTATAGGCTATAAAAAATTGAATCTGCGCACTCGTTAGGATTGTAATAATGTAGACAACAACATGACAATGACAACGTTACTGAAGACGAGCGAATATGTTCAACGCTATGTTTGCATCCGCATTTTTATGTTAAGATGCATCACAATGTCTGTACAGTAATTTTAAGCGTTGGTTCCGTATTGGTGCTGTTTTTTCAAAGCTAATACGCATTATTTTCTTCGGTGCACAACGTCAGGAATGCTGTTTCTGTTGCACTTCCCCACGAAACTGGCAGGCGAAACATGTCATCTCATTTTCCTCTAATTTCTTTCCCCGTCCTCACCAGAGAAGGAAGTTTTACTATATAAATATGGATGCCAGGCCATGATGCATGAGACAAGTTGAGAGAAGAAATGAGAGAGGCAGCAAGTGAAGAAGCTTTTGCACTTGCTTATTGGTTTTGCTCCTTGGTTTCCAAGTATTTACCACTGACAAGTGCCATCGACTTCGGCATTCCTCCAAGAAAACAATCCTATGCAATTCTTTTTCTCTTGTCTCTTACACTCACTCACAACTGCACGGAGTAATGTGTGATGTCGAGATGGAAGATTATGTTCTGAGTGCAGTTTACGACGACTTGTATACCAGTCATGTCCTCATATGAACTCTTATACATGCAATGGGTTATCTATCTTCTGTTGCAGATTGATAGACGAAATTCTTCTCTACGTTTTTGTCTCTCTCGTGTGTCGTCGGTGCACCACGATATAATGCCTTCAAATGAAAAGGATGTGAGCGAGTTTACATAGTTTCTCTTCTGCTTTTTCATGAACTTGTCGATGGCAGTAGTAATTGCCTAGAGAAAGACGAACTATCTAATATAATGCGTATATCTAAGAAATGCTTCTGCTCTGTCGTCGGTTGATTTCACTCGAGCTCATTTTTTGGATAAAAGAAATGAGACACCGAGAGAGGTAAATTAGAGTTTGGAAGAGAAATTATTAAGGATGCATGTTTGTTCTCATCAAAAGCATCAAAGGTAATATGATGTACAAAGGAATGAGTATTACATGCACACCCGCCATGTCCTAAACACGTATTCATTGCATATAATGACAACGATGCGAGTCAAGAAAAAGGAATCATGCTGCATAAACCACACGACAACGACGACAACCAGGGTGGCACTCAAAAAACGCTCCCTTTCATGCGCTCGTAGCAGACAAGAGAGTCAAGGTGTATTATTATGCGTTTCTGTGTAGGATCCATGCAAATGAAAAGAATTGTTTGATGTTTCTCTCTTTCATAAGTATTTTTTCGAAACTTACGGTGCGTGTAATGTGTACGATGTGCGTAGTTAGTGATATTATAAAGGAACTGGATACCAGCTCACTTTTATACACAAATCCATTTTGTCATAAAAGGGTTGATATATGATTGCCGGTTACTTTTTTCATGTAAACGTTGAGGAGACCGTTGTGTTTGAGAGAAAATTTAGACTAGAGTGACGGAAGAATGAGAGGGTTGTGTCATCGTCGTATATTTTTTGATGGATGTAAATATCTCAACGTTCATTTCATCTACTTGGTGAAATAATGTGTTTTCCCCTCACTGACTGTTTATATTGAATCCACTCTTTCTTTTATTCACGCTTCTCCGGTATACGACTGTGCGAGTGAGTGGTGTGTACATTTTCTTGCTGACTAAGTCAACTCACTTTGGAGGGTCCTGTCTTTTGAAAAGCGACGAAACTTTGGTGGAAATGTAAAAGTCGAAATCCCACAAAAAATGTGAATGACTGGTGTAGTGTTTTGTGCACTTGTCTTTGCTTGTTGAATGGAAATGTACACGTAGTAATTTTTACATCAGACGAGAGACGTTCGTAAGAAGAGAGTGAAAAAGAAAAATGTGATGACTACGAGAATGACGGAGCCGGAGACAGCTCACCGCCACCACTTCACGACTTTTTAGGGAGTTGTGTGTATATTTATGTTTCATGAATGTTTCTCTCGCGGTCTTTGTTGTTCCCCTGTTTAGCAGGAGTGACTAATGCTGTGAAGGCAAAAAATTTACGTTCAGGATTTCGAGGAAGGACGTACATTACTCTTTATGTACCTTTATATATGCTAATGCAAGAAAAAGGGTAGAAATTGATGGAGAAGAAATCATATACGATTTGGGAAGATGACGCGTCCTCCGTAGCTTGCTCCATTCCCTTTTGAGACTTCTTAAACAAAACCCTTTTCAACAGAAATTGCAACTCTTTGCTTGAAAGTGTCACTGAGCGAAAGAAACACTTTCACGTTTTATAACTGTCTTGCTCGTCATCCTCTGAATGTCTGAAGAAAAAATGGAGCAACTTCTCTCGAGCTTCATACTGTCCGCGTACATTATTTACCATTTTAACACTATCCCAAACTGCATACGGTCATAGATCTAGGCGTTTGTGTCAAAAGAAATGATAATGATGAGTGCCACATAAAAGCAGCACGCCTTGTGCTTCGTGCGTCTCCCCAGTAATGCCTTATGTGGACGATTTTACCGAGTCACAGTAAAAGAGGAGGAAGAATGCTGCTCGGATAAAAATTGAGGCGAGGAAATAACATCATATGGTCATGTCATGACACGACCACGGATTGCAGCTATAATTCACGGAAGAAAAGAAGTAGGGAGCGTAAATAAGAAAGCGATCTTTACACTTTATACAGCGAAAATAAAATCCGACTGCATCCCATTCATAATGATGTGTGTGGGGTACGTACAAAAATCTATATGTGCGCATCGCATTCACAAAACTATTGGAACGAAAAGACGGGGATTGAAAAGTGTATTTCTGCATTTGCTGTTGCGAGAAATGACAGAGTGTGTCGTTCGGTTTTAAGGATTGTCAGCTCCAACTCAATATAGTTTGATGCACCGTACAGTCTCCATACTCCATAAGATTAGTATTAACATTTTGGGGGGAAAGAAATGAGGATGACTTTGAAAGTAAAGTGGGATCACGCCACAACGGTATGACATTGCACTGTAGCTGAAGTTGAAGGGGAGTTGTTGCAAAGAAAAAGATGAGCATAATGGTGTTCCGTGTGTACCTACGATGTAAGTTTGAAAAGTGTAAAAATAGATGAATTCCTTTTCTAGTTGAGTGTGAATATATTTCTTTAAATGTGCTGAACCTCTTCGTGCGTAGCAGAAAAGAAGAGAGGGGACACATAACAAGGTTCGTTTTCGTGATTTTATTCCAGTCCAGTACGTTCAGAGGTTAGCAATCGTATTTTTACACGCATTTACGGTCGCTGTTTGCACTCTCTAGTTTTGGTGCACAGGTTTTCAACGGAATCGTGCAGCTCTTGTCGTTCTCACTGAATTTCGAGTTTATATACACAGGAAGAACTACATGCTTCTAAATGTCTGTGGAAGCGTGTTTAAATGCCGAGGTTGGTGTGGATAATGATGATGCAATAAATGTATTAAGCTCATTGCATCATTTTTCTCCTTTTACGATGCGAAAGCGACAGACATAATAGGAGCTGGTGGCGGGTCTATTCCCCACTATAGATGAGTAAAGAAAACTCGTAACAATTTCACTGGTAAGTGACATGGCCATGTGTTTCCGTGGACTGTGGAATTACTATCTCTAGCAAACGCTACGGAGATGTTGTGGGATGATATTTGTCTCATCGCTGATTGTATTTGGTGATGTTTAAAATGTGCATCACCATCAAGCAAACAAGTTTTCAATGCAATCACTGCCTGTGTTATGTGCATTATAAAAATCGTAATATGTCTTTTGAAAAAAGCAGTCACAAATACATATGTATTATTACAAGAAACAAATACCGAAGAAGAAGCTATTGGGAAGCGCCCTGTTTTTTTGTATTTTTAAATTGTTTTGTTGAAAGATGATGGGTTTAAATGGAACATGTTTTAAGAAAAGACACGAATTACTTACTGCCTTGGGAGAGTGTGAGAGAAACGAAAATAATAATGCAACTACTACGTATATGGAATGTGTGAATTTCATCAGGCGGAACACCCTTTCTGTCTTATTACAGCGCAGGGTGAGTGAGAAAGGAGGCAAAGGAAAGGAAAACGAAGGCAGGAAAGGCGAGGCAATTCGAGGGAAAAATTAATGTAGCTTTTATTATATTTCCATTATAAGATGTGCATTAAAGGTTGTGTTGAGTTGTCTTTAAAAGCTTTGGTGGCTGGGCTGATTCATGTAACAAATAGTAGAAACACCAATCTCAAATACGAGCCAGTACGTCTAGGAAAGTTTACAGCCAGACTAGAAAAAAGTTTGATTGTTAAAAGTAATTCACATTTACACTATGGACAATGTCTAAGCACACTTTCCTTGTAAAGACTTATTTACTTTACTCACTTATTTATGCGAAGAAAACTACAGAGTTGTCATTCGACATCATGTCATCTTTTCTGAACGGAAAATAATAGAAAAGTGCAGATATATATTTGCGTGCATTTGTTGGAATTCTGTAAGCAGTTGTTTCCTTCAGTTGTATTCGTCATCGATTTTTTGCTTCCAGTCGAAAGTGAAAACTTTCTTGAGACATGTTTCGTAGGTCTTAAAATAATGCTTTAGCAGAAGAGAACGCTTTGAGGCTGTCCGATTGTCTACCTATTTTCTTGTTGTTGATTTTGATCTTTCATTTACTCACGCAGAGATGCTTATTATATGTGTGCCATCATGTTTTCTAGAAAGCTGTGCAGTGCACAGACAAACTTCAAAAGTTTACTGCTTTCCGCAACTCGCAGCCGAAAAGGCGGCTAATGTCGACAAGAATCATAGGATTCATTCGTGGTTTGCTCTACTGCTCGAGAAAAAACAATGCAGAAAGCATCGTAGCTCTGTCGGCTGTCGATAGTTGCGGCTGATACGAACTTATAACTATACAAGTTAATACATCTGCCGATGTAATCTCACGGATTTCCAGGTTATGTACATAAAACACAAACCTCCCGAGAAAAAAAAACAAAGTAAAACTTATGCTCTTCCGTTTTTTCATGAGATTGGAATAGAAAAAGTTCCACTGAGCTGAAAGGACATGTTAGAAAGGTTAGGCATGCACATGTGCTACTAGAGTGTGGACTACCTTATTAGGGCAAGTTTGAAGACTGAAAAGTTGACTAGGTTTTCAGCTGCGTCTATTCTTTTCCGCTGTGATCACAATCATTCTTGTTGTACTACAGTGCGAGGAGTTGTTGTAATCCAGAGAAAATTAGCCAGCTTTCAGTTCACATCTACAAAAGGAAAGGTGTGTTACATTATTAAACCACTTTTCCTTCCCTCGTCTCATTGACGTTTGTGAAAAGGAATTAGGAGGGAGCACTAATGTGTGGTTTCTGAAGGAGGCAGGACTGGATGGATGGATTAAGATAATCTGTTATGATATGGAGTCAAGCATAAAGCAACGATATTATACGTGGACCCAATGATTATATCATTATCATCGACCATTTCCCGTCCCATGTACATGCTCTTCACTTCAGCCAAATCTAAATATGTATGCTTTGCATTCTATAGGTATGAATGGCAGTGTATAGCAGGGTGTTTGAAATGCGTACATTTTTCCATCTTTGAAACGAAATGAATGTGTAGTTAAATCCACCCAGATAGAGAGAGAGAGAGAGAGAAAGAGAAAGAAAGAATTAGAAATTCTTATAAATAAACGATGTCTTTCACAAATCTCGGGTGTGTATGTGTAGGTCAAAGTAAAGAGAGATGAAAATAATGGAATATGTTATGCCCACCACCACAACTCATTTCACTCCATGTTTATCACTCGCTCTTGATGTATTTAATGTGGTACTTGGCGCTCAACAGGTTACTTGTGTCGGCATTTTAAGGAGGTGTTTATATATGCTTTTGTGCCTTGATCGAAAATACCTTTGCCCCTTTATGGAAAAGTTTAAATTGTGTGCGTATGAGTGCACTTCTTTGTAATGCAGATTGAAAAGATTATCATTGAGAATTCCCTCTTGCATGGAACTGAACCTCACAATAAATTATTTCCATTTCTCTTTCTATCAAAGAGAAAGACAGAGAGAATGAGCGAGCTGTGGGATTGGGAGTCAATCTGAAAGCGACAAGGGATGCAAATTTATGCAGTCGGTTTGAAAGCCGGTTCATTATTACATCTCTTCATTATTACATTAGCACGCTGGTTGATCCACCTCAGATTCTCATTCCCATGTAAGAAATTAGTTAGCTGAAAGTAAAATTACAATTTACATTGTTCATGATTTGTGTACTTTCGTATTCAACTGGTTGAAGAACTTTTGCTGTATTTACCGACACCGGCGCAATGGGAAAAGGTTTTATTTCACGGACATATGCCCATTTAGTTTTCCGTTTCGTGTTTGCAATTGAAAGGTGTGCTCTCGAAGGAAGTATTTTTTTTCACTCGCTGTAGTAATTACAAGGATGAGCCAAGTCGTTCAGTGTCTCAGTAGGATAAACAAACATCTCGTTTCATGTGCGCTACAAGAATATTTATGTTGTGCTCGATTAAAAGGCTGAGTATATAGATGTGTACAACAAAAGTTTGAAAAATAATGCCGGCACCAGTTTCTCTTATCACATAGTGAACAATTTTTAGAAAATATAATACACATTGTTGATTTTTATCCACCGATGCTTTAAGTAATGTTCACATTTTTACAGTCACTGATTAAACACGGAAAGCGGGGTGGGTGAAACCAGTATTTCTTGATTTTTTCCCTACTTCTGGCTGGACTTTGGGTTGGTGAGTAGTTCGGAAAAAGTAAGAATATGGATATTTTATAATTGGACACACATATACATCCAAGTAATGGGCCTCGAGCCTGATAAACTTGTCTTTAGATGAAGTCTCTCTCACCTCCCAACTTCATGTTTTAGCTCACATTTCGGAGTCCTTGGCCTTCTTCCACCGCTGCCTTGTTTCATACGATTTGAGTGTTGCTTGGGCAGATCATGGTGTTTTATCATCCATAATAATCCTTCCCGCAAAACTATGACTGATTAAAAAGCTAAAGTAGTAATTGAAAAATATTATGCTTGTTATCAGCTGCAACAACTGGCCGTGTGTACATATTTTCTTGCTCAACTCTCTCGCTTGTGTAATGGGTAACCCATAAATTATCCAATTTTTTCTCCATCCAAGAGAAAATAATTTTTCTACCATTTTCATCCACTTTTTTCTCAGGAGAAGATATTTGCTTCTGGACGAGCCGTGTGCTATTGTTTTACGGACGCATTTGTTGAGAATATCATTGAATTCAATGGCTACATATATACTTAAATCATTAAACGCAAAGTTGTTTTCGCCAAAGCTCTTAGAGTTTATCCGGTTTCTTCTTTTCAAACATCGTGTTTTGTTAAAGCCTCTCTCCGGAGCGGATGGGAAGCTCTCGTTTTTGTAGAGTGAAGAAATAAAAATTGAGAATGATCATTTATGTCATTGTAAAGTAGAAAAATATAAGGTTTCCTCTCAGATTATGTAAAGGCTCCACTCAAGCTTTTTTGATGAAGTTGTTCCTTGGGATAAATGTAACAAGAAGTGAAACACAAGTAGCATTCTTACTCTTACCACACACCTTATTCGTTTGCTCTTCTTTATAGAACGAGGAGAATAAAAAACGAAGTTTTTTTTCTCACGTCCAAATACACAAGCTCATGGGAAGAGAGGGAGAAAAGGTGTGATTTGCTTTGTACTCTCATAACATCAGATCATGTCATGCTTTTTGGTGGTTCACGTTCACAGTTCACACGCACACCTTTTTAAAAAATTTATTTCCATCAGACGTGACGTGGGTCTGGTCTGGTGAAATCTCTACAATCCCTGGATACACACATGGACAATAATAAAGCTTCTTTTTAAAGAGAAACTTTATTTCTCAACCGCCGACATGTGAAAGAGCATGAGATTTAAATGAGAAGAATATGTGTTTTCGGGATTAAAATCTTTTCTTCGTCTCCATTTAAAAGGGAGCGTACTACAAACCTAATGTCTTTAGGTGTTGTCTCCATGTCTAAGAGTACATACAAGATCGATACATGTTTTCTTGGATGTTGAGATCACTTCTTGTTAAAAGTTTTCAAATAATATACTCCAGCAGTACCGTACATGTGACTTGATGCACCATTACGTGTGATGCATCCACAAAAGCAGAAAAGAGACGGATGAATCACTCGCCTTTTTTGTGGTTTGGTTTGACTACTTATTTGTGGCTTTCCATTGTACTCACTTCTCACTGATTATCCACCTGTTTAGAGTTCTTTTTCGATTTGAATGTTGCAGCTGTCATCCAGCTAGAGTGCTTCCAAATTGCGTACTTTAACAATCATCGTTGTTGTAAACGGCGACAGTTCGCTTTATCAGGGGATGTCGGGATGATTATTATTTTGATGCGATGTTATTGAGGATTTGAGAAGCTGTTTATTCGTAGAAAGTCGTAGTAATATGATTTTTTGTTTGAAATGCACATTATATTTTAAGATACCTTCTTGTTAACTCGTCTGCTCCACAACAATCCTTCAAGTTTTCTTGACTTTTGTGAGGAAATATACTTTCTGTCACGCTATGTTCGTCAGGCTTATGATAAGTATTTCTTTTCACCGTTTATCTCCTGTCCATGTTTTGGTTTTTCATCGTGAATTAGCCGTATATTATGGGATGTTCCAATGATTTTTTATCTGAGTTGAGAAAATCGGATTGTTTTTTTTTAAAAAGCTATTCCGTTCACAGGCATATCATTTCGTGACATTTCAGCTTTTGACAAAGATAGAAAAGGTACAGATATCATATCCTCAAGTCTGTATCGCAGCTATTGAATTTCTGGGATTTATTCAGTCATGAAGAGGCTATTACCGTGTCGTTGTAATGAAAACCACACTTTTCACAATTCATAAGTTGTTTATCTCTGTCTCAGCCGAGCATTGATAGTGGCAAGTACACATCTCCTGCCTCACATCCTCTGGAAATATGGTGATAATCATGGTTTGGAATTTAAAATGAAATATCGCATCATTATGATTAAGTACTGGAATAACAACAACAAAAAAATAAGCCTTTCCATTTATGGGCAACATTTTCAAGAGAGAGAGTGACGCACTCTTCTTTTATGGAATCGGAATAGTAATTGTAGAGTTTGCTTAGCACACCACAACCTTTTCATCTCCGGTAAAAGAAGGATCATCGTGAAGAAATATATGGCCTTTCAATCCATTTGTGTGATCACTGGTGTGATGTAAAGCTTCCAGTACAAATAAGGCTTCTGTCTGTTTTGTCATGATTTTTTTTTCTCCCTTCTTGTCGTTTGGACAATATGCAATATCAAAAGGGAGGCAAGAGGTTTTTTTGAGCCTTCAGAGAAAACGAGAGATATTGAAACGTCTAGCGATTTGATACGCTCTCCAGGTACAAAGAGGAGATGGCAGTGGCATTACCTCTGTTAACCCTCGTATCATGAGTGTGAGAGACGGGATCTATTCTCGTGAAAGAAAGAAAGTAGCTCTTTTTCGTCAACAGCAGCCTACTAGACTTACAAAGCGGAGATGCGCAGAGAGGCAGAAGTATATAATACACCTTGGTACAATATATGAATATAATTTTTTAAAGTAATGGTACTTGAGAAAAATGCTTGTGCCCTTCAATACACTTTGAGCTTGTTCAAAACTGGGTATTGGGCAAAAGATTTTGTGAGACGTTCTTTTCAATAAGAATAATGCTGATGAGAAGCATCCTTTTGGATGATTGTGTTGTGTGCAGACATTTTTGTAGAAGTCATCTCCTACTTGGCTAATCGCATTCATTTCCAGTTTCATTCGCCATAGCCCTTTGATTATCCATTTGAATTAATTCAGCTCGTATTATTTAATTCATATAACGTTTTTATTCACCTTTTCACTTCACTTTGTTCTTTGAAGTGAAAAGGATTTGTTGTTCGGACTTTTGTGTAGGTACTATTTCTCTGCGTTACTCTTTTTATTTGCGTAGTGAACCGTGGATTTTACCATTTTTTTGTGAAATCCTCCTGCCTCCGAACTTTCAATTTACAAAAAATACACGGTATTATATATCAACCTTCTTCGCAGTTTTGGCTCGAGCTCACTACCCATAATTCCACATTGTGCTCGATAGTATAATCATATAGAAAAATATGTTTTTTCTGTTGATATTACATCAATGCGATTGTGTAAGGCTATCCAATTTTTTAAGGTCGTATAACACAACATGTAAAAGAATGTACTTATTTCGGTGCTCGCGGATCTGTCAAATGAAGTTAGGGATTTTGTCTGACAAAGCCGTTATTCATGTAGGCCTCCTGTTGCTTCAACAGAGAGATAATATTTTGTACGTTTATAAGGTGTTGTTGGTAGGATCAAGCTATTGATGTTTCCCGGCGGATGTGTAATACATCCCGACACATGAGGATAACTAGTCATCATCATCATCCCCACCACATACACCATAGTTCCTAAAGATTAGGTAATGTCATGTAGGACTGCATTGTATGTTCGGGTGTAATTGAAAGGAAAAGACATGAACTCGTGGATTCACTTCTTTCTCTTATTTCTCTACGAGCTTTGCTTGCACAGGGTGTTGAATGAAGTTGTGTTGTATATATTATGCTATTATGCATCAAGAGGGAAAAAAGGAAATGGTACGTTTTTCCATGCCCACACTTTTCAAAGGACGAAATGGAAATGCAGAGAGTTTTGAAGGGAGAGGACTCCGACCAAATCTAACTGCACAAAAGAGACAGGAAAAGGCTTTCAAACAGATGAAAACTAGCAACATTCTGTACTTCCACGTGGGGTTTATAAAATTCAATCATATCTCATAGAATTTGTATGTTTATGTACATGCATCAAAGGTTAGCTTTACCAAAAAAAGATTTTTGCTGAATGTCAATGCACACTTGCTACACCCCGTTTTTATTCTTGTCTAGAATCTTTCTCTACTCGCCTCTCTGGAAAATGGAAAAGTGGAGATAACCTTTGAATTGAACACTCGGAGTTTTTGTTGCGTGTCATGATACACTAAGGCTGGTATGAGACGGCTCGTGTGTTCTCTTCCTGAAATCGTGGATAACACCATGTCACAATAGCAGAATTATTCTCATATCATAAAAAGGGAACAAAGAGATTGGAAAAGGGGCGAAAAGGGAAGGTGTTTTTATATCAAAGGTTTCACTAAATAAAAAATGGGAGAGTAGTGAAATATGTGGGAAATTGATCACTCATGATGAAACCGCTAACCTGGATTTTTATTAGATTTCATAAATGTATAAAAATGATTGCTATTCAGGGAGCTGGTAACAGCCCATTGAAAATATCATGGGAGCTGAGGTGGGGACTTTACAGAATAAGGGGCGGAAACGTAAAGTCAGCAAAAGTCCAAACAAGTTATTTAGACCTTAGACGTATACCTGTGATGTGTTTAAATTAGAGGTAATCATTTTAGACCTACAAGAAAACAACAAGCACAATGAAATGTTTGTGTAATCAATAATACTCAATCGCATTTACATATTTATTTGTATGTGTAACCAAATCACACTTTCCAGCAAGACTGCGATTTAAATCAGTCAGTAATTACAGTCACCAATGTCATCAACCTGAAACAATGCCACGGGTTATTTATAGCATACTCGCTTTTGAATATGACAAACCGTAGGTAATAAGTGCTGATGTGCAAATAAGCACACTTACATTTGAAATCTCTAGCAGCTCACTCTTATTCACATCGAATATCGTAAAATTGAATATTGTTTCTGCCCAATGGAATGCCTTAATATGTGTATGTACATATGTGCTTACATGTCGTAGGATAGTCTTTGAATGTGAGTATGAATGAGTCATCGTTTTTATTCAAATATTAAAAATGCATACAACTTGAGATTGAGCTGGAATGTTGGCGGATTGTGATACCACTGAATTTACGTCAAGTCATCAATAAAAATGGCATGTCTCTTTTATCCAACTCCTTGCTTAATTGCCTGACCATGTATGGAATCGTCATGAATAGCGATTATTATGATATGATATTCGTCATTTGGAACCTACCTGAGCTGTGTGGTGGTTGCACGGAGTGGTACTCTCGTTTTCTTTAAGTTACGCTTCGAAGCATGCCCAAAACCATCAAACCCTGTGTATATTTACAGTATTGTTGTAAATTACTCTCCCTCGTCTTTCTCTCTCGTGTCAATGTATAATGGTTCATTGGCAATGGCAATGAACTAAAATAGAATATAAAAAATGTTTGATGCTACCAGAGTTCATTCTCGGATCCTGCGGTGATCATAATGATGATGACGATGCAAAAGATAATTATTATAGACAGGCCCGGTCTCTATTTTGAAGAAAATAGTAATCATCCTGTCGTTGGCTCTTTTCGTTTCAAGAAGTAATACACGGATACATAATAATTACTTGTTCCTTATACCGTGCTTACCTACCCTCTTTTACGGACCGATGTGCATGCGAGCGTGCTAACAAAATACGAATTCATCTGATCAAGATTATCACATTTCAAATTCTTTAATCTTTCCTTATTGTTATTACTTTCCATCTTCTTACCTTACATCACATACATGCACCCAGTTTTCAGTAAAGAGAAGAACGATGTTTTCATTTTTACCCTTGCTTGCTTTTTATCTGTGATGTGATTAGTGGACTGGAATCGTTTGTTTGGGGAGATTTGTACTTTCTATCCTTTTTGAAACTGTTACCACCAATTTAATTCTCAAGCGTATCTTTGCATTGGAATTCGCTCATATAATTGCATTCGGTGGGAAACGTTGTGACACTCTGCATGTCGCTTGCTCTCTGAACATTTGCAAACAGTATTTGTACATTTGAATCGAGGCTGGAAGCATGCATATACAAAACAAGTAGGATAAATAATTATATGAATTCACAAAGCGCACATTTTTGTGTAATGAATAGAAATTCCAGCAGATTTGGAGCTAGCAGCAGATTTTCTATTGTAGCCTCCTCATTCAAAAGACTCCACAAGCCGTCTTTCTTCCACTTGTAAAAATAAGGATGTTATACTCAGCGTTGAGACGTGAGGCATGCACTATTCTTTACAAATGAAATTGCAACAGTCTTTCTTCCACTATGGATTCATTTTCATCTCTTATTGGATAAAATGAGCGAGCATGTTTGTGTGTCGTCGCATTTTTAATACTCTTTCTACGATGTGTTTTTATTGAGTGGAGATTTTTTTCTTCCAGCACAAAAGTGTATCTTATCGAAAAGATTTTTTTGGACTTTTTTCCTTTGATTTTTTTTTGTATTCTTCAGATTCTCAACTGAAAGATACACCACAAAAGTATATACGTTATATATTCGCTTTCTTGTCACACAGATTACTGAGTTGAAGAGAAAGGAAGCTTTCATTTTTTTCTCTGAATGACATCCCTACATATTTCTTTTTAATACTTACATAATATCTGTCGCATGACTGGTTCCGTGCCTGGCATGTTTGCATTCGAGTGGTAGCAAGAGCAGCGAGAAAGGAATGAATAAAATTGAGGAAATGGCGATGAGAGGATGGAAAGAATCGAAATAAAAGTGAGAGGAGGTTGTCAAGCTGTAAAAAGGAGGGTACCATACAGAATTCCGTAGTCAAAAGCGACTCGAGTGCGGAAAGTGGTACGAAAACGAGGAATATATATGTATATGACAAAATAATTGTTAAAAAATCAACCCCGGAGTTCCACTTTTTCCCTTCACATCTCTCTCTCTCTCTTGTCTACTTTACATTATACTTTCCTTAATGATGGCATAAGGATGACGGTGATGATGATTATGATTTCTTTATGTTTCTGGTTGGATATGATTACTGCGATGATGGTGGCAGCCGGGGTTGTTACGACCACTGCTGTTCTCTCTCCCTCCGTTGTTAGTCCCTGGTTGTAACGGGTATTATACTGGAGTAGTAATAATAAACGGGGCAGATGTTTTTATTTCAGTTGGACGGCTCAGTTGAATAGGGCTCTTTCTCTCTCGTTCTCACTCACTTTGATGAAAGACGGAGTAATATGAACAACCAAAAGTGTACGAAGAGAACCGTATGCTGTGTTAAGAGTAATTGACGACTTATAATGATTTAGTACGCACATGGTTAGCGCAAAATTATTGTTATTGCTGTTTAATAATGTGAAGGGAGGAAAAATGAGAAAATGACAGGCTGTTTGTTACTCTAATTCAGTCATTTGCTAGATTCTCCAGCTTATGTGTATATCCATGTGCGTGTATGAATTCATGTATAATAATACACGTATACGTGTTTATTTACTTCTACTTTGTTGTTGTATTATTGGTGCAAATGTGATAAAAGCTTATAAGCCTTAGGTCGTTTTCAGGGTAAACTCATTATGACTAAATGATTACGACAGAAAATCATGTAGAGACTCTAATGAGACATTACTTCATTATGGTTGATCTCTTCCAAAACGCCTAGTTTTCACCATGCGAAATAATAATGGAGCTAGGCGAAACGAACAATGCACGAAATTCTCGTGTGCAGCTTCTCTTTGACAGCTAAGACGATGATCTTCAGCGAAGATCGAATGGGCTGCTGCATATTTGTGAATGTATGAAATCATGATAAATGTAAATAGTTTGCAAGTGTGGGTTCTGCTGACTTCATGGGGTTTTGTTGATGCCTCAGCAGGATCTCTTGTGAGCATGTAATTTTGTAATTTGGAGCACACCTCGTAAAAACGGAGAAAGCCCTAAAACTACAAACGAGAAGGAATATGAAATTCAATCTTATTTTACTCTGACATAATTTTGATCGAGGTTTTAGCATTCCTGTGGTATATATTTAAAAATACACGTTCGAAGGAAGAATGTACTCGTATTCACATTAAATCACATACCTTTAGTATTGTAAACGACTCGCTTACAGCTTGACAATTGACTACAATCTTCATTTAAAGTCCACTCTTTCAAACACACCTTGCCATATATTCCTTTCAATTTCTTTATAAAAATTAATGTGCCAGTTTTCGTAAAATTATACACCACTTTGTTTTGTGATCTTGCAGGGGACTTTGGAGAAAAGCTGAAGAAACGACGTCTGAGTGGGAGTGATTCTTTGGGTGAGAAGTTGGTCTCCTCTGGACCCTTCAAAAAGGATCCAATTACAACATCCACGGCGAACAACAGCGGTGGCAATAATAGCAAACACAATGTTCCTGTACCTTTCTGCCAGCAGTCACCAGATACGACCACCCAAACGCCTCAGGTTTTTTATTGAACTATACCATCCCCCTATTTATATTTTTAATAACATATTAACGTTTTTGTGGAAGAAAGTTTTTAACAACTCTCTATGATTCTAGACGGAGATGTCACCGACTTCGTCAGTGTGCTCGGACAGCTCTACAATTTTATTCAGCTCAACAGCAGGAGGTGCTGGAAGTGGAGGAGGAAATCGGTCGTTAACATCAACGCCCACTCCAACGCTGTCATCATCGTCAGCTTCCTCATCTTCCTCAACTGCATCTGCACCGACCTCGAAAATTGGCAGCTCACCTTCTCAAGGGCAAGCTCATTGCGAATTTGTATGGCCCTCGCCTCCCACTTTGCAAACAACCGCTGTGGGATCAGCTTCACAAACTCAGGCAAACTCTTCTTTCTGGGTAAACCCGTCGAATAATTCGACTACACCTACTTTCTCAACGAATGCTGCTGGAGGCAATGGTGTAGCTAGTAGTAGCAACAGTTTGACATTGAATTATGTGCAATCACCAAACCCTGTCAACACTGCGCCTCTAAAACCAGCGGCGACTTGTCCAAACAATTTGCAAACTACAGCAACAACTACAACTGTCGCAGCAACTGCAGGCCCACAACAGCCCACTACACCAGCAACACCTCCTAATCCCAATGCAAACTCTCAGAAGAAGCCGTATCAGCCGTATCCATCGAAAAATGTTAAGAGACCAAGTTCGCCTTGCCCAAATATTGATGTACGTCAACTTCCCTTGGAGCAAAATCGTCCTCCTCCCATCCCAATTTCTTGCAGCTCGAAGATAGGGAACATGGGAAGCGTGAGCAGCATCTCGAGTTTACCCATGCCACTGGTTTCCAATCCAAACATTTTGTTTACTGTGACGCCTCCTCAGTTTGTGACTGGAAACAAGACGGAAATTGTCAGTTTGTCTACTCCAACGTTACCAATTCTTCCTCTACTCACGACTGGAAAGCTTCCAACCGTTGCACCAATTGAAAGTGGACCAACCATTGTGACCACCCTGCAGCCCACAACTAGCCTTCTAAGTACTATTGATGCTAACACGTTGTATGCAATCCCTAAGGAAAGCACCATATCACCAAAACCTTTAGCACCGGCAGTGGTTCTTCCTCAAATCCAACAGGCACCTCTAATTACTAAAACTGATACTATTCCCAGCAATACAGTCAACACTCCAGCACCTCGAGAGCAACCAAAGAAAGATGGGCCGACGACTAAGGGAGAAAAAGAATCTGCCACTCTCAAAACTCCAGGGAAAACTAAGACAGACCCTGACAAATCATTACTGCAAAATAACGTCAGCAACAACGGGACAAAGTCGCCGTTACGGCGGACTCAGGATGCTGCGGACAAGAAAAATGGGGAGAAGATTCCTAAAACTACAACCGTGGCAAGTGCCAATGACGGCGCTACTCCACGTGAAACATCTTCCAAACAAAACCTTCCTGAAGAGAAAGCCAAAGAAGCGTGTGCTCCAAATAAGGTCGTGAAGTTAGGCAAACCAGAGGAGAAATGTATAAATACCAATGCTCCAAAAGAAAGGGAAGTGATGGAGTTGTCTTTCTCAGACTCCAAAGCTGACGCAAGCAAAACAAAATCTGCAGAGACTAATAAAATTTCTATTACTGAGCCGACTACAGCGGAGAGTAAAAGGATGATAACGGGGGAAGTGGTTCAAGCGGATGACAAAAGCAAAGTCCTGGTGGACTCCTCAAATAACAAGCTGGCAGTCACGGTTGCGAGCATTGTTCCATCGCCAGTGCTAACTTCTGTAAATACAATTATGCCATCGGTGCATCCACAGCAGTTACCAGACACAATCATCCCGTCACAAGCATCTGTTGTGAGCACAACCCCATTAATTCTGAAAGATGGATTGCAACTAACCACCGATCAGGGACTTACACTGACAACTTCCGTGTCCGCACCGATCCCAACGATTTCGTTGTCAGCAATGGGAAACCAGATCATTCAGACCAGTGGCGCACCTGTTTCCTGTTCCAACACATTGACAGCCGGCAGCCTTGGCTCATTTGGTCATGCTACAGCGAATCAAATCATTTTGCAACCCCCTCACCCAACGCCTGATCAAGCGAATGGTGCTAACTCCACTTTTTTGACGACCTCAGCCGCTCCCAACACCGCACCCCTGAGATATCCGATCCTGCAAACGATACAACCGCTATTCCTCAACTCTGCTGGACATGCTGGTGGCCCATTGATATTTTCACAGCCCCAGTCTCAGGACCACACTCAGACAAATCCTTTGGCACAGCAGTCTTTCATTTATGATCAAAATGGAACTCCCACAGCCACAATTGACGGGGTTGGAACCTTCCAGTCAATGCTCCAGCCGACAACGACAATGGTGCTAGATCCCAGCATTTGTGCTGGAAACCCGAATCTGGTGGCTGGTGGGAAAAAGAAGAAGAAGCGTTTGAGCAAAAAGCAGCAGCAGCAACAGGCGCAATTGCAACTTCAGCAACAGCTAATTCTCCAACAATTACAGGCGCAGCAGCAACAAGCTGCTGCCGCCGCAGCTTTTCCTTTGACCATATTTCCTCAGTCTTTCAACCTTGGACCCCAAGGTTTCAGCCTTCAACCGACGATGAACTTTTTCCCAACTCCGACAATTCTGACTCTACCTAATCTCATCCTTAATCCGGCGGATGGAACTCTTTTTATCCAGCCTTCGACTCCTTTGCCGACAACGGCGCAAATGCAACCGACAATGAAGCTGAATCAGTTTCCTCTTACGACAACCACCATCCCACAAAATCCCCAGAACATCGCCCCGAAAAAGGATGGAACTCCAATTATCCTAAATCCAAATGAGCCAATTAAGCCAGCCACAACTCCGGGCCTGGACCCTGGCTCTGATGACTCTCGACAAAATCCCACGCCAGACTCCAGCACCAATGATTTGCAGCTGGGGCTTATCAACGTGACCGCTGCCTCCGGCCCTAATCCACAAAACAACACCACGATCACTCTAAATATTCCAACCCAAACCACAACCACGGTGCTTCACAATCCGGCCCCAGTGATGAGCTCCAGCAAGAAAAGCTCTAAAAGTAGGTCTGTCACAAGTAGCAGCACTACCGTGAAGCGGATTCTACCCCAGAAACAAATCCTACCCAAAATTGACTCGACGACGCCTTCAACGACAGACAGTGCTAACTGATGATTATCCTACTGACTTTCACCAGAAGATTTGTGTACCAAATACGGAAGCAAATGAAAGAAAGGTACATTGGAAGAAAGCAAACCATACCAAAAAACTTACTGCTGAGATAACAAAGGAGATCTTAGTAATTGATAGAGATTGTAATAGTTTGTAATTTTACAGCATTCTTTTCTTTTCTCGTTTTAACACAAAGTTTGAGAATTGGAAAGCACGAAATAGGAGTAGTTATACACACTTTACTGCATAAGCTTTTATAGTGATACTCTTTGAATCGTATTTTCTTCAATTTATTATGCAAAGGTAACTGATGTATTTACATACATGATATGCAATTTGATGCAGCAATTCGTGACAGTGACGATTTTTTAATCACTTGCGACTATCTGTAATCTCCTTAATCGAACATGTCTAAAACTACTGAGGTGCGCTTTTATGAACGAATAGCTGTTGTAAGATAGTGTTAGCTAATAATATTTGCAACTGGCGACACAAGTACTGCGCGTATATTTTATGCCAATTTTATCTCTTGGATATACAGTCAATCAACCGTTACTAATTTTTTAAAATGTTGCATTGCACACGACATAGTGAAAGCTGTTAGAAGGTAACCTGCAATAGACTTTATGGACACTTTTAAATATTTTCAATAATGTTGTTTGTTGGATAATGTGATACAAAATATTTACTTGTTTTGTTGCTTCGTTGATGAATTATGTAATTTTCTCAAGTTCGATTTGTCAACGTCTCGGTTCGTTATCGTGTTGGATGTCTTTGTGGGAGAGGAATATATTGTTGGTGAGACTTTCTCAAAGAAGGAAAGTTTTGTGAAGGGTTTTGAACGGCAAATGTGATTAGCTAATTTACTTTAAATGTTCACAAAGATGCTTTTGAAATTTTTGGTTGTGCCTCCTCAGTATGATTTTAACCTTAACCTCAAATATCCCTAACCCGGTGAAGAAACTACAATTTTACGTATATTGATAAAAGTAGTTGTAATTGTTGTATGTTTTAAATAAGCTTTAAGTTTTATCATTATAACTTTAAACCTGAAGTAGAAGTTTAACTGAACGCACCCCTGTCGGGAGGAGATAGTGAGTCTTCTAGCGTTGTTGTACTCAAGTCATAAGATTTTAAATAATATAAGCACAGGTATAATATACCTAAATCTCACAGATTTTAAATTGTAACTCATTTCAGTTAAGTAATAGTAATAATAGTAGTTGTATTAGAAACTTTGTAGTGGCATGCCACAAATATTTACGACCATTATATATGTATAGCCATTTGCATTTGTAATCATATACATTGTGACTGACATAATACTACATGTATCATATAGATGTATAATATAGTTTTGACTTGTGTGAAGTTATAGAAAGGATGTGGTAGTTCATTTTTGCAGATACCGAAAAAGTAATATACGATTGTATTATGTATGTAATAAAAATGTAAACACTCCGCGGCTGTTTCGAAAGTCGGTTAGTGAAATGAAACTATCTCCTTTGTAAAACATTAGTAGTCTTGCTCTATTGTGTGTTGCTTGCAAACCTTGATGCATTCAATCAAGATGTGCACCCCTTCAAGATTATATACAAGATCTGATTGTCATGCATAAAATAACGAACTATGTATTTCCTGTTGCTGACTTTGAATCTTCTGGAGTAATTTTTGTCCATTTTCACACAGCATAAATGTACACTATGCAATTTTTAGTACTTCCTGGTTACAACCA
The DNA here is from genome assembly GCA_027743745.1 of Alloscopus bannaensis. Classification (NCBI taxonomy): domain Eukaryota; kingdom Metazoa; phylum Arthropoda; class Collembola; order Entomobryomorpha; family Entomobryidae; genus Alloscopus; species Alloscopus bannaensis. The sequence continues at coordinate 10,457 of JAHZMW010001210.1, read as the reverse complement.
AGGTATACCCATGTCGTGTGTGTAAATGTAGGTGAAAAGAGTGTAGTAGTTAAAAGAAAGCGTACTGCTTGTCAGTAAATGTAAATTGGGTTGCATATAAAACACTACATCTTTGTGTCTGTATGATATACAATGTACTAAAACAAAAACTTGTTATACGTAAACCTGTATTTGAAGTTTGCTAAAAAATCACATCATATTATGTCAATTATGGAAACCAATGAAAAAGATGCTAAGGAGTTTAAAGGTAATGTAGTGGAAAGAGAAACTGATAGATTTTAGAATGTGTTAGAATTCGAATTGAGTTCCGAATTTGAAGTGTTTATCATGTTCAGTATATATAACGAAAGAAAGAATGGCGAAAGAAGGGGAAATTGAGAAGAAATCGTCCAAAAAAAAATCAAGTTTATATGCAATTTGCGACAAGTCTTTTTCAAATAAATCACAAGTGTTTACTAATCAAGTTCTAATGCGTTGTCCAGTCGTAATTTTTTAACACACCGTAAGTTGTCTAGATGAAGAAAGTTTTGTTATGGTTTATACTGCACTTTTGTCAACAAGGTCCTCCCAATTTTTCATCATTTCACATTTGAGATCCCAGACTAGACTATAAACCAGAAACATACACAAGAGACCAGAGACACGTACATTTTTTCATCACGCACTTTGCTGGCAGAAGCTCGCGTTACTTTGCCAGACAAAAGATTACGCACATATTGGCCCTACATTACAAATAATGTCATACGCACACCTAATAATAAACACTCTTGACTCTCGTCTTTCATCTTGAAGAGAGTTGCACACCTTTTTCGTAAGTCCTCTTCCTACGCATCCTGCTCTGGTCTGATGATTCTTCTAGGCTTCACGGACGGCAAGTAAAGATCGATGAGAATATAATATTTTGTTGTCACAAAGAATTGTCATCCTATGATAGACCTGTGCTTCTACTCATATATTGCCCAAATTTGGCCTCTCTCTCATCATATCAATCATCTCTCAGGCTATATGTGCAGGGACTCCTTTTATCTCCCCCAAGACTTTCATTTCGTAAAGGTTTCATTGAACCATCTTGAAAAATTGGATTCCTCGCCGTCTCTATCTACTCCGAAAAATGCTTGCTTTATTGATAGCAGATGCAACAGAAGAGAAATGCTTAGTTTCGACTTAGTGAAAGGGAAAGTCACGGAAAAAAAGGTGCTCACCTCTGAAAAAACTGTAAAGCAACAAGACGTCAGCTCAGTTGCTGCATTAAAAAAGCTTTACATTATCTCTTCCAAGTCTTCCCATGTCTGCAACTTCGTTCATGAGTCATGAGCACACACTTCAGTTTTCCTCCACTCCTCCCGCACACACACACGCCAAAATGAGGAAGGAGAAAGAAGCCAGAGTGAGGAGTGACTAGGAAGAAACACACGCCAAATGTCAGACAGAGAATATATATGCTGGCGCTTTCTCCTTGGAGCAGATCAGTGTGGGTTTTGGTGAAAAAGAGAAAGCTCGAGTTTCACGCGTAAAACTTCCCTCCCTCTCTTTGTACATGTAAAGTACTTAAGCTTTAAATATCCCCGGTGAAAGTTGTGTTTTACACCATTTTCGATTTTAAATGGGAGCACAAACTGTTAAATTCCTACTTCACCATCATTTTTATTCGAAAGGTTGAACTTTGCGAGAGACAACGCTATCCGCAGAAGAGGAGTGTCATTAAGGAGAGTGTATTCTTCAAAGCCACACGTTTCAAGAGGGTTATTTCTCCTCGGCCGAGCTTTGTCTGTGTGCAAATTGTCAACCGCACACAATAGCCTCAAAGCAACGCCTCCAACTACGTCTTCGGAGAAAGTATGAGAGAGAAGAGATTTTCTCCCGCTTCTGTCCACCTATCATCATTATCCTGCCCATCTACAGCTTACGCTTCAGATGGTTTTGAGATCATTTCTTTGTCCCTTGTCTAAACCTCTGGAGTCAACTTTGAATAGGGAAAGAGCACAAAGAATCCCCGACTTTCATCCTACACACGGGTTCCCTTGTAATTCAATTTGTTCGTCTTTCATTGTCTTAACTTTCACTTGACGAGAGATAGAGACTCATCAAAACGAAGAGTAGTAGCCCGAAAAAAACATTTTATTGAATTATCTGCAACTTCTCTGGACTGTAGTTTGTTGAAGCAGACATCATGCACACACGCAAAGCAGGGAAAGTGTTTGTACACGCAGAGACCCAGATCTGTCGACGAGTGCTTGTTTAGATTAAACCGACGAAAGGGAAAGTGGAGTGGTTCAGTGAAGTTGACATTGTCACGTTACATTCATATGATTACTTATCGGCAGCGAGAGGACTACGCCAATTACTCGAGTAATTTGAGAGTGATTGGCGTTCGCCAAAGGAGAAAACAGGGAAGACATTCATCGTTTCTCCAAATAAACAAACTGTTGCTACTGATTCTTCGTCTTGTAGCTTTCCATGGATTTCCAGCAAAACATGAGGTATAACTTGTAATAATGAGCGTGTGTTGTTTTTCTCTCTTTGCTTTCTTTTCCTCTTCTGAAAAAATGAAGCAAATTGACAAAATTTGCTTGTTGTATTTACCGTACCCCATCACGTGAAATATGCGTGCGATGCCCAAAAATAAGTTATAGTACATATTTACGCAAAACTTGCTTCTATTATACATCGTTAGTCGGCTCTCATAAATATTCAGGGGTGCTTCTAAAAAAAGAAGTAATAAACGAAAAGTTTCCGCACGTCTTTACTATCTACGGTGAAAACAAGCTTAAAACTTTTTCTTTCATCATTATCATCATGTTCCTTGTTTGCTTGCTTCCCAAATATATCACATCATATCTTTATCCATGATTGCGCGAGCTTTAGAATTCATTGAGAAGGCACGTGTATGTTACAGTGAAGGAGAACCGTGCGTGGGATTCTTGGCTAAACGAGGACTTTTTTATGTACCTACGTAATAATATGAAATGAGCAGAAAAAACGAATCTTACAAAGGAGAAAAATGGAGAGTTAGATAAGGAGCAGGATACAGTTGGGTAAAGCCGTGTGGAGTGTTGGTTGACTGAATAGGAGAAAGAAAAGTTTGCTTTAGTCGTTTACTTTTTGATATTTTTTATTTCCCCTTTTTCTCAAAGACAAGCTTTCTCTTTTCAACTTTCCCTTGCGACATGAAGTAGAAGCAGTAGATGTACATTATCCTGCTTTGAGATGAAGTTCGAATGGAAGGAAATGTGGTGCATGGGGATGGTTTGCAAGATAGAGCGAATGTGAATGACTATATATTTTAACATCCTCTGGAGACGTTTGCTCTTCACGTTTATTACAAAACGGGCGACTGTGGAGGAGCTGGTAATTTTAAAAGGAATGTTGTCGGTTGTCCGAGTTGGGTGGAACGTAAGAACGTATTCCACCACCGGCTTAGTATTGTGAGTTTTCTTGAGGATGAAGTATGAATTTTTTAAGTCTAGAGGGAATAACGTTGTGACAATGTAGGTTAATTTCTTTTTGAAGACGTGCCTTCTCACATTTGCAGCGGTGTAATTCTCGAAAGATGTGCAGAGTTGCAGTCGTGGTTGCGTAGTCCTTTCAATTTGTCTTACCGTGAATAATGATGTGAATAATATGAAGCTTCCTTGGGTTTTACCATTATTATAAAATTCTTTTCATTCATAGTTTCACCCGCTGCAGACTGTTCGGTGTGTGAATTGTGGATTTTTTGTGCTAATATTTTCAGGGAACCAGGGTGCGAGGGATGCGATGATTCAACTTTGGAATAGACACTAGGCCAAAAATTGAATTTTTATACCGACAGGTTACACTTCATTTTCCGTAACCATTGAATTTATATATCCATATTTCCAACTCTACAGTACTTTCCATGGTCTTACCTATGCTAACAGCTAACTTCAAAATTCCAAAACAAAACAATTTCCTTTCATCAACCGATATTACTCGTCTCGTCAATTTTTCTCCGAATTATGTTGAAAGAATTCAAATTAGAAGCTGAAGAAACCCTCATGAAGCCGTTGTGTTCTATAATATTACATCGCCACCAGTTGATTTATACACATTAATATTGTGCTAGTGTTTTTATTACTACATACCAAAAGGAGCAAGCTATGTCACAAAGCTAAAAGACTAAACAAGATTGACGGCACAATGTTAATTAAGTATAACTGTTTAGTATACTTCGACAAACTTTTTCTGGTTTCCGTCGACAGAGCGTTGTTGTTAAGTCGCGACAAGCTTTATGCCTTCTGAGCCAATGAGGATTTCATTAACTGCTTCATTTCGCCATATGCACAACCGAATATGTTTGCCACTCGCTGACTCGACAAATATTGGTTCCACGGATCACAAGGGAATTAGGTGAAATAAAATCTTATCTTTTCTTAACTTATCTGACTGAACGAATAAACCCAAGACGAATAGAGAGCCATTATTATCCTCACGCTGACTACGCATTAAAAGCAAAACAAGTTGATAGGCTTGTGCAAAAATACACTATTCGCATAAAAGTACGGGTGTTAACCCGGGGAAATAAGGATGATGAAGGACTGCTCATAAAGAGATTTACATTACAGAGACGATTATAGCTGGAAATTATCATGGTTTGTGCAGTCCACCGTATTATTAACCGAGCAAAAAGATAAAAGATGTAACAACAACGGCGGTGCTACCCAGACGTGCGAAAGGAGCAACCTCCGTCTTTTATAATAGTAACTAACGACCGTTATAACGACCTTCTGGTGCTGTAAATGGGTGCTCTGTGAGAAAATGTCAGGCATATGAGTACGGAGAATAGTGGAAAAGCTCATTTTCATTTCATGCAACGTTAACGACACACTTTTCTCCAAAACACAACGTGCTGCAATCCTCAGAACCCACCATTTGTTGCATTTTTACAGGAATTTGCTGCAGACTAAAAGTTTTTTTTTATCTCGACGATATACCTACGCATTTATGACGGTGAACACGAGTAGCAGCATAAGTACACTGTGGTAAATATATGTGAAAGTGTTACACTGCGATAAACTAGCTAGCCGTCTTGTCTTCTGAAAAGTGAAAGTGAATACATTTTGACAGAGTACAGCACGTTCTTCAAGTGAAAGCACGCTGTTGCTGCCGTAAGCAAAATAATTTAAGCGTAGAAAAGGAAGTGTGAAAGTGACGGAAGAGACAAGACTAAAACGAAGAGAAACTCAAAAGTATAAAATTCTCTCCACATTTTCATAAGTCATCTTCCCACACACGTTGTGGAGCTCGCTTCACCGAGTCTTCATTTTTAACTTCCATAATAATAAGCCGTCACGTAGACGTGGAAGCAACCATAATGTCATCGAATGTGGCCGTCGTTGTTTTGTGGATACTCTTGCTTCACTCTTGGGGCGGTGATACGAAGCTCAGCAGAGGTAATAGAGGTAAGGAACTTTAATTAAAAATTATACGTTTACCGGACTAATAAGTCTTGACTTACATTTGAATTAAATTTTAAGTTTGAATCAAAGGATTTAAGTAAATTCTTCAATTTATAACAAATATTTCGGTAATCGACCTTATGTGCATATATAGTATAGTACCTATGTGTGTTATGTATAGTATGTTTATTCGATTCACGGTTTTGGTAAACTTGCCGCTTACAACATGCGCCATTGCTCACCGTATTTCAATCTAGAAAACTAAACGGATGTAACCCCCTCTGATCATATATTTCCGCTCCAGTCCGCATTTGGTGAGTGGTTGCTTTGTGAGGTACATATTGGTTCTCGTCGCATCCTGGCAAAGTTGCTTCCTGTTTTTAAACGTATCAGTCCAATGGGCAATCAAGAAATCCATACACAGAGAGGTTTACTGAAAATGAGTAGAAAATTTTCTGAAGAATCCGGAAGTGAATAAAATTGCTCTAGAGTTGTTGTCAATGCTGATCATGATCATGTTTAGGCAAATTCAGAAAAAGATTTTTTGTTATACTATATTATTTTTATTTGATTACTGTACATAATAATAATAGAGAACGTAAAAGCAACTACTAGCCGAAAAACCTCTAAAAGGAAATATAGTGAAAAACTAACTTACACGGTGCACAGATGTCAAGAAAAGTTTTAATTAAGGTGTTTCTCGATCCCGGTAACATTAGAGTAACAACTCATTTTTATCGTTAACCCATTTGTTACGCAATCACCCAAATCAGCTCAAGGAGTCATTTAGGATTTACCATGCAAGTGAGTTATACTCGTACGAGTGTATTATTTGGTGTAGGTTTTGTGAATACTGAGTCAGTTGTAAGCCCATCTCAACAAAGGAGGAAATGGAGACAAGTTGCGAGACATCTCTTTTGTCTACACATCTATCCCACAGACAAATCATATTTTTCCTCTTTAATGCCCCCTTTTCTGACAGTGAGAGATTTTCCATTACAGCGAAAAGAAAGTGAGCGAGCGAGAGCGAGCGAGATGAGAAAGAGAAAAGGAGGAAATATACTTTTCTCCGGCGAAAGTAAAACGACTGGCTTTAAGGGGGGATCACTGTACCTTACTTGACTTTAATAACGTTTCGTATCAAATGGACTCAAAGTAAACTCCGCTCTCATCTGTAGTATTAGGGAAAACGGGAAACTTATTTAATCCTCCTTCGCTCGCCGTCTCTCACTACCACGACATGTGCACCACATGACTTTGCCTTGGAGGCAGACTGTCAACCTTGGGCAACCTTTCTCTCTCTCCCTTGACGCTTTTCATTTCTAAATAGAAAACGAATCCTATTTTGATTTAAATTTCACTCTCGAGGAATAACACAAACTCAAAGAATGGTACCGAGAAGGTGTAATTTATTTTCTGCATAATTTCTACAAACGTCGATTTTTACTAGCTTTACGCGAGTGCAGAATACCTATTTACGATGATGTGCGAGTACAAGGCAAATCTCTTAGTCATATCGTAGCCCGAGTGTAAGAGACATAAAGTGTTGTAAAAAATTTGCACAAAGTACAAATAAATCAAGCATGCGCCCTCATCTTCCTGACAGCTTCAAGTCGAGTCCTTTCCTTTCTCTCGATTTTTCCGCTCTAATGACAATGACGACTTTTGGCATGAGTGTCAAATAAATCAAGCATACGCCCTCATCTTCCTGACAGCTTCAAGTCGAGTCCTTTCCTTTCTCTCGATTTTTCCGCTCTAATGACAATGACGACTTTTGGCATGAGTGGAGTGGTGACTCAACTCGAGCTTTCTGTGGTGGTGACAGGTTGCGTACTAAAAATATTTACGAAGAAATCTCTCCAATTCTCTTCCCGTTTTAACATTGTAAAAACAAACTTTGCATTTATGGGCAATCCTCTCTCTCTTTCTCTCTCAAACAAAAATTTATATATACCTATACGCATGTACAGAAGTAAAAAAAAAGAAAGCGAGAAGGCTCAGTGAAAGTAAGAAGAGGGGAAAGTTTTTCTCTAAAGGGAAAGTGGTAAGCTTTTCTTGTTGGAGAAAAGAAAACCTGCGAGGGGGAAGTACAAGAGAGTGGAATCACAAAATTTGATTAGAGACGGAATTGATTTTAGGTCCCCAGAGATCTCACACACGCCTCCTCGTATTTTAGGTCAAAGGAAAAGAAACGTCAACGAGGTGAGTTGTTTCACAGTGGAGATTTCTTGCCTTAACTAACCTATACATGGTCGCACATACCCGACTTTTTGTAAATGTCTGAGAAAAAAAAATGTATCGTCATACAGATTTTATACAATGTGCATTTATCTTTACAACATGTTCGACCACAAAAAGTGTTTAATGGAGAGGCGCAGCTTGAAATGAGTACAAAGTTTTTTTTCCTTTTAGTCTCACAACAAGCCGCGTGGTATATTCGATGGTAATGATGATAGCTTTCTGTGGTAGGTTGCCTGTGCGGTTTGCATTTTACTGACAGTTGAGCAACTCGTATATGAAAAATGACGCTTGACCGGAAACCGATACTTTCTCTCCTTCGCTCAAACTGAAAAATAATATCCAGTCAACATTTCAGAAACCACTCGAACGTCGTGGTTTCCAGTTCTGTGATGCATCATTTTCATTTGTATAATATTTGATAATTGAAACTTAGTGAAATGTGTAATTGAGCATTACAAATTCATGCTACGAAAAAAAAACATCTCACCCCTCGCTTCCATATGTTTGTGGCTTAATCTGGAGATGACGAAAGCAGAAAGTAGAGTTGTCAACTCACGTAAAGATGACATTTGGAGAGGAAATACAAAAACTTGTTTGCTCGTCAGATTGAGTTAGTCAAAATGGCAACAACTGGCAGTTACAAAATGACTTTTTCAGAGGAAAAGTGGTGAAGTGTATAACAAGACTTGAAACTTGACTTGGAGAAAGTTTGCGACAAACCTGTCGAAATACATTTTTATAAATAAACTTTGTCAAATCAGATTTCCACCATTTAATGTATCTCTGAACCTTGGAAAGGTTTCGTTGGAAAATTACTTGGAGAGGGGAGTTGTGCAAAATTCTGTAGAATACTAAACTCGTTTTGGTTTTCCAGCTAGAAAGTGTTCCTCCTCCTGCTCCTGTTGTTAAAAAATCCCCTTTTCCGAGAACACTACTGTGGCTTTGCACAATTTACGTCAATTAAGCACGCGGCGGCTGCCAACAGTAATAATGTTTTGTCAAATATAATTTTTTATGGTGGGATGAGCGTGATTTGATGTTCGAGATTCGCACCATCGTCATTCACTCTCAGCTTTTCTGCCCACTCCTCCATTGATCACGGTGTGCTCCATAACTTTCTTTGATGTAAGTTGCACATCAGCACTCAATATGGCGTCATTTTGCACGTTCAAATCCTTTTTTGTGAAACCCTCTCAGATTTCCTTACGTTATTCACATTTGCCAATCTATGCCTTTCTGTTGACTCGTGAACAATGACTGACGTCAAAACTATTTTCTAAAACGAGTGGCTCGCCCAGAAAACGTACTTTACATTTTACGCTGTACCAATGCACCCATTTTTTGCATTCCACATAGACGACTGCTCACATTTTGGTGTAAAGCAATATATTGAAGAGCTCGTTTCTTGTTTGACGCGTGATGTAGTAAAATACAATTTAAACAGTAATTTGTCATTTCCTCCACACATACAACGTCTAAACATGTGTAAGCACATGTTGCTACATCCACAGCGTGTGTTCTCGTTTGGGGAAGCTAATAATAATTGAAATGAGTTACACAACGTTGTCTCCACACTTCCGACTCCTGTTCTGTCTCATTATTTGGGAGGAATGCTATCAACACCAAAGATGACATGTTGTTTAGCTAGAGCTGCATTGAGAGTGGCAGAGTTGTATTGAGTGAACAAGGGAAACGCGTGAAGACACAGAGAACATTACAATGGTGAAATGTTGTTCTATGGTGAAAATATGTCTTTTGTTGAAGCTTATAATAATTCGTACATATCTACACACTACTTGTGTGCATTTCCTCGAGTCTTATGTACGTATTTGCCAGTATTTATAATGAATACATTAGGTACGTGTATGTGGCTTGAACTAATTAACGTAATGGACGAAGAAGAAAAGCAGAGCGACCGAGAAAGACACTATTGACAAATAAGTGCATTTAACGGGCGCAGACTTATGATGACAGAGTTGACAGGAGCGGAGAGAAAACCACTGTCACCATAACCGAACGGAGGAGTGCTGAACTAGAAACTTTGCCGTTTTCAAGTACATACACAAAATTATAACAAGGCTGACGTTCTTATTGTTTGGTGAGTATGCTGCGGAAAATCATCACCATTATTGGTGTTAGAGTTACTTAATATTCTGCCTTGAGATCGGTTGGGGTTTTCAGTGCCTCTTTGCTTTCCAGTGTAAAGAAGCCTATTGTGTCAAAGTAGAACATTTAGTATATAAAAAATGGGATGTTGTTGTCGTGCACCAAGTAGTATATAAAGCCCGTGCTTGATTAACGGTTATAACGTTACGGTTTACTTTCCCGATTTGCCTGTTGCCACCATCTTCTTCAGTTCAGCAGACCACCATGTAATTTTGCGATGCACAGGAATCGCAGAGAAGAACAAGTGTTCTCAACAGCTTTCTCGAAATTGTTTCTTTACAGTTTGTTGTGGATTTTGAGATAACTTGAGCTTGTTTTGTTTGCACTTGACAGACGGTGTTGCTTAAAACGTTATTATTTACAAGCACTATATACCATTTGAAAAGTCAAGTTTAAGAGAAACAGAAAGTTTAGACGTTCCGAAAAAACTTGGAAATTCTACGATAGGTAATTAACGATGGGTATACAGTGTTTTCCTGCCGACTCTTACCTTACCGCCTAAATAATTACATTTATTGTGTGCACCGTTAGTCTATAATCACCAAGATGTTGAAGCTGTTAGAGACTCTAACTTAGAGTACGTACAGTAACAAAGACTTGCAGTATTTCCCAAAATACATACGACACCGATAA
>JAHZMW010001209.1:0-13930 GCA_027743745.1 Alloscopus bannaensis | reverse complement strand
AGCCAATGGATTTCCGTCAGGCAGATGTACCTACGTATATACGCAATGAGAGAATGGTAAATGATGGTAATCACGCCAAACGCTGAAGACTCATGATGAGTCATACATTTAATTAATTTTAGTTGTATTAAAAGAGAGAAGGTAAACCTGCAGAAAATCCCGGAAGAAACTCGCAATAACGCTGGTTAGGGACATCCCAACAATCGCGAGTACAACTGCGCTTGTCTTTGCAAAGTAGCTGCAAGCAACAAAAGAATGCATTCGTTTAAACACAATTGTAATTTTTAAAAATCGATTTTAACAAGAGTGTTTTTTACCTAGACCCTGCAAGACAGACAATCAAATTCACGAAATTTATTCCGGAACAATAGAGAAATCGAAACCACGGAGTATTTGGAAGTCCGTCGCTTCCTTCCGGGACAAGGTTACCTCCCTTACTGAGGTTGTCCACCAACCCTTCCACACAACCGGTTACATATAAAGCTGAGCTGACCAAATTAGCAAAAATGAACAGGGCCCCAATAGCTCCACCAAATTCGGGTCCTAGTGTTCTACTTATCATAACTGCAAACAAAGATACGCCATTTTCACCCTATGCATTCTATTTCATCTGAATGTGACGCATATTAATACTTTCTCTAAATTTTGCAACTTACAATAAGCGCCTCCTCCTTCCACCGCCCCATTTGTCGAAATTGCGCAAACCGACAAAACGGTAAATAGGAGGATCCCTGTGACATATCATATGAATGTAAATTGTAATCATCACAAATAACGTCTCTCCCATTTTGCCTTCGAAAGAATATTACATTCGCTATCAAAGAGAAGACTTACCGTAAGCTATACCGAACTGGGTTAGCGTTTGGTACAGTCCAGAGTTTCCTACAATAAATCCTACTCGAAGGAACAATAAAGCACTAAACATGGACAACGCCACAGGACAAAAGACGCCCGAGAAGGTTCCCAAAGTTCTATTTGATGATCCTGCCTCTGACTCCATCCCAGGCCCATTAATGGATCCAACGCTGGATCCGAATTCTGTGTAACCACCACTTGACTCATTACTATTGAAGTTGAAGGGAGCACTGAGCCCGTTGGTAAAGCCCCCTAGACTCCTAAATAGTCTACGCTGTGTGAGAAGTGGGGCCTTCTCGTTTGGACGTCTCATTGATTGACTTGGTCCGGAAGCGGGTGGCGCAACTAATGTGGCGCTGTCCACTATGGCAATTCTAGCTTCTTGATCGTTAGGGGATGCCATGACTTTCAACTGGATTCTGGTTCCTCTGGGATGTGAAGAACCTGAACCTCCTCCAGACGATTCCAGTCGGACCACTGTGCTGAGTGACTTTTAACCTTTCGCCAAATTACAATTCAGAAAAACCTGTTACTCATACGTGATACGATATATGATAGGAGTGAGGGGGCGAAACCAAGCTTGGGTTCTCTCTTAGCAAATATGTTTGCGTATAATGAAATTTGTAATCGTTCGTTGAATGTTGTAGTTTAGCGTTTTATGAGACTCCACTGATAACAATATTATTTTCCTGATGTACACTAACAAACTTGATACTTAAGCTCTGCTTTATGACCGAATCTAAATGAGTTTTTGTGATTTCATTCCGAACAAAACTGGACTACATATACCTACATCATAGTGAAAATGTTAATAAAGCAGGTTGCATATGTTGTTCATCATCACTTGATCTTTACCTTCACGTCAAAATCAATCAGAAGCTGTGCGAATGACGTTGGTGCAAGTTTGTGCCAGTACAAATAGTATGTAATGTATTCCATTGTTATATAGCGCAACATGAGCAATATAATTTTCAGGTGAAACACCTATACTTCTTCATCACTGCAAAAACTGCGAGCTTCAAACTCAAAAGCTGCATCATTTTCGCTGATAGTCTAAATCCCAAAGTGTTACTGATATGACTGATATCGATAATGTGATACTTCTGTTGAGCAGTGAGCAGTTGCCGAATAAATAACCCTGTAATCATATCTGTGAAGCTGCCAAATCTGTTGTATTACTGACGAAGCAAATGGAATTTCTGATTGCAGATGGTTTTAGTACCAATAATAGTCAATAGTAGAATCCGAGCAGAAGATAACCAGATAACCGATTACATGAAAGTCATTGCTTTGATCGAGGCATACGTGCCACTATACGGAATGTTTATCTGATTCATGAATTCTGTAAACCATAAATACATCATAAGTCACAACTAAATAAGTACCCATATATTATATGGTATGATACGTAAACGTACATTGCATATTATATATTATGTATCACCTATTTTAGGTATACTATTTTACAATATCCCTTCCCATATACCAATTTATGTTCTCAAACAAGCCGCAGGTTTCACATGGAATAGTATGTACATAAAATAATTAAACTCGCATTGACGCATAAAATGTTTAGATAAAATACAAATACAAACGTTCACCCCAACAAAAGTAAAAAAATAAGTACACTTTTGCCGGAGGAAAAAATTCCATGAGATTTGTGGCATTTCTAAACTAGTGAAATGTGAGGAGACCTGTGATATTATGCAAAGTTGCAGAGAGCAATGACGATATGGAATATCGATGCCATCTGCTACTGTAATTCTCGCTAATATAAAGAATCGTTAAATACAGATGGGAGAAACCAGAAAACTGATACATGGTAAAATGGTATTCCTGATCACCGACGGCGCGAGACTGTTATGAGTAATATGTATATTTACACGGGCTTTGGCATGTATGAAAACGCAACCTAATTCTGTGACATTCTGTTTATTTGTGCAATCTGTAATTTAGAAATCATTCGAAAATGACATTTTTTGTGTTTTTTACAATGAAGGATAGCAGTAGCAGTACGCTATTTTCTGCGATTTATCATCAACGATGATGCAACATATTATATTATCAATAACATTTTTTATGGCATTACTTTCGACGGTATTGATTCTGGGAGATGCTTTAAATCGAACCGAACTCTAGGGAAATAAATTATATAAACGACACAGACAACAAATGTTAAAAGTTTTCCTGATTCATACAACGAAGAATGGGCATGGGAAACAAATGCTCATGAAAGTTGAAACTCTGTTCACTCAAGATACATACACGATGAATAGAGTTGAAGGAAAGTAAATAGTCAATACTACTATATAACTAATTAAAGCAACCATTATGTTTTGACTACAAGCATCCCATTTCTCATTTGTTCAAAAAAGAATCACTAAAATGCCTTAAGCCGTCCGTCATGTCACCTTCTTGTCTAGCTACGCTTGTCTGTATCGCTATTAAAGTATTCATATTCTTTTTGTATCATCAGACATAATATAATATTATTGACACGACGAAAACAACTCCCTAGGAATCAGTCATGCAACATTAGCCCTCGTCACTCGTACGTTTGTAATAAGATTTAATTCCAAATTGCGTATAATCTTAAAGTAAAGCAGTGAAGATATACTGTAATGTAAATGTTACCTCAGAATAAGAAAATCTGTTGAATTTTTCCGTCCACGGCAGCACATCAACTGACACTTTCACATTTCCAATACACGTCTTGCTCTCTTCTCACCTGTCACAATCACGTGCGTTTTATATTATTTCCAAAATGTGGAAATCCACTTCCCACGTTAATCACAGAAGTTCATCAGTTCACTTTTACGTGCTCTAGTTGTGCAGTGCTCGTTCCGCTTCTACGAGTAGTGTATTGAAAATAATTTATACTTTGATTAACCCTGTTTTATTCCTCCATTCACACATCAACGAAGAAACAGATGACTTCCGAAATCTCTAATTTCATCAAATCAATCGCATCTCTCACCATTGAAGAATTTTACTGATTAAAAGGTAAAAATCCTCCGTTTTTCCTCTCGCAACTTCACTTATTGACTGACGAAACACAGAGAAATGTCAAACTTCAAAAACTCTCCGTTTCACAAAATCTATTCATCACAACGAGTATATGGGCTTCTCCGTCGAAAATGTTCGGTTTCACTGAAGCCTCTCTCTTTACGTTAGCGTTATCCTCGAAGTTCTAAGATGCTTTTTGCAAGATACAACGAAGTCCTTCACAAAATCTTATGCACTTTTCCTTTTGCTACTCCTACACACAACTTTTCAATGTATTCATCCTGTATACAAAAAATTTCTCAAATCTCTGTGCTCTTCAACTTCAACCCTTTTTCTTGACTCACATAATCACATCATCACAACACTTCTCTCTCCCTCGAAACTAAATCAGGCACAAAAACACAGTGATGCCTACATCCTCTGTGTAGTATAAAGGGAAAATCTGTTTTCACAAAAAAATGTGCAATACAAAGTTGAGCATGGAAAGATTTCTTCGGATGTGATGTGGTCGTCGTGTGAGGTAGTAAATAGCGGATGATGTTGGTGATGCTTGTGTGTGACAGGAGTCTCTGGGATAAAAAGTATAAGTTTTTGTTGAGCTATAGTTTTGTTCTGCATCCTTATAGTATGTTATATTTTTGCGAGTGAGAGATGACGTAGTCCCTGTGCTCGTGTCATACTTTATGGAATATTGAGTGTGTGTGCGTTATGAATCACTCCTTTGGTTATTTTGTAAGCGAATTGGAGACACGGTGGACAACAAGCGAATATAAATGTGATACTAATATGGGTCCTTCATCCTTTCTAAAAATGTGAGGAGTAAGCAAAACAGTTGGCTGCATTACTGAAATCGTATCGTGTATTTATGTATACCTAACTCTGATATCGTAACTGTAACAAAAAACCTACTCGATTTGCAACATAATCCATACATAGAGAATCTTTTTATATACGAATGATTTGGTATGTGAAAGAGTTTTTTATTGCTGTCAGTTTCAAGTCAGATGGTTCTACAGACGGCAGATGTATAATACATTGAAAATTCCGCTAATAGGCCATGTTATGTACGAAATGGTCGGATGCACATTATTTGTAGGTTGCAGAAGGAATTGAGGACTCAACAATTGCAGGTAGAATACAGGTGTGAGTAGGAGGTAGTGGGAGAAAATAAGGCGAATCGTAGCTTTCTAATAGATTCTCATTGAAATTTTCAAAACGCAGTGAAAGATAACAAGTTATATATCTTAATATTGTTAAGTGTAGCCTAACAGAGGTACACCGGTTTGCAGCAGGGATCCTGGTTATTTCTACTGCGTTTCTTGTAAAGCTTAAGGCTTAAGGCTTGTCGCATCCGCACTAGAGGGAAGGATTAGGTAGATTTTATCTTTATCCGTCACCTCACCTTAACTTAAGAAGTAGGTTTGGTAAAGTTTGACAAAGAGAATACATATGTGGACCAAAAGTGCTTGTATCCTACATTATGCTTTTTTACTTTGTCACAGTATACACATTTAGACATGTTAAGGCTCATAGGTAGATTTTTCAACTAAAACAGGCCTTCGATTGTTAATCTGACAAAGGCTTGACTTTGACTGTAATTCATTTTGTGTCCTGTACACCCATCCTGAAGTGCTTTGCACATCCTTGAAGGTAGTAAAATGCGCCTTTCTACAAGCTATGCATGCATATAAACAAGAAAGAAAACAAGATTTTCACCTTGAAACTCTACAGGAAAACAACGGGATCACTTACATACAGCATTTCAACAACATGGAAAAGCGATTGCATTACAAAACGAAGCGAGCATATCTGTAGACCTAGAACGTGGGATTTTTGTCATGTACGTAGTATGTGTTTGTCATGCTGTTCTCAGTTTTGTATGTATGGTATTCACATGATCATCATTCTCGGCTCATCTGACTGAGGAACACCGTCATCGTAAAATCACGTATGTAATATTTAGATGTTTGCGTATTACATGTCTAACTAATGATCATTTCTGACTTGATCACGTATATGTTACGGCTAGCAATTATGAAGTGAACAAGTTTGTTTAGTGGTCATGATGTGTAAGCAAGCACTCTAACCATCTTTGCAAATGCAGGTAGAATTCCATATTTTGTTAAGCGTATCTTATTCTGTAACGTAAGGTAAGAAGGGTGGAGATTAGTAGTGAAGAGATGATTATATCGTTTGAGTCTGTATATGTGCACGCATTTACCGTGACCATACATCTGCAAAGGTAGCATATGGTCGTAGCATTTTGTTTTGATTTCATGGTAGACAGTCGGATTTACGATGTCTACGATATAGAATAAAAAACAAGTGTCCACATTGGCACGGAGAGATGTCGCAAACACGCTGGTTTTTTGCCACCTTATAATAATATTTGCAAATATCGCGTATTTGCTCATTTTACAACAAAGAGTTTTGAAGACAGCGCAAACATTTAGTAACAAAGTGAAGAATAATATGTGATTAGCTTTTGTTCTTATAGAACATCCGATTATTGCAGCAAGTGCAACCTTTTAACGTGCTTTACAACCACAAGTCTTCAGCATGTGCAATTAAATGGAACGGACTAAATGGAAACCTCATTATAGCAATACTGCAAGTTGCACGTGCCTCTGATACTTTGGCCGGTTCCGCCTTATCGTGCATTTAATTAAAGTGCATTGCGAAGTTTGTGACCATGTGCCACGGTCACAGGTTTAGGTTCCGGAAGTTCCTTGTATGTTTGGATGCAATCAATTAATATCACCACAACACAGTGTAATACCTTAAAGCGTGACTCTTTAAGTGATTGCGACAATCAGCGCTCACGGTCGTGTAGTACATGGCATGGAGATTAATATGGAAATTGAGGAAGTTACTCGCGTTAGCTGTGCTAGCCTGTTTTCTGATTGCCTTGTACCTGGGTAGTTCCTCGCTGCCTACGTCGTACAGAAATACGGATGGACGAGGTAGCGACTAATTGATCATTTCATTTATCATGCTACAAAGAAGACAATAGAAAATTGAGACTGAATGCGATAGTTTATTTTATTGACAGGAAAATTCTTTGCGACGAATCTGCCCATTGTGCATGATTCCCGCATTGAGTCCGACTCGGGCAATAATGTGGCCAACAGTGCAAACAATAATCATGGTGCCAGCAATAAACACCACTTAGGGGTGGGTACATTAAATACGCGTTATTGTACATACATTTTCTGCTTTTATTTAAGTAAACCCACATAAAAAAACATCACATTTTCACTTGAATTTGAAACATGTAATTATTTTTATGGCTGCAGGTGATTGTTCCATTTCGTGACAGATTTGAAGAGCTGCTCACTTTCGTGCCTTACATTAACCGGTACCTTCTGCACAGAGGAATATCGCACGAAATTATCGTCGTCAATCAGGTAAAATTTCAGTTTTTACTTGCCATAAAAATAAAACCAAATTGCCTTCCGTGCGTCGGTGTAGTAGTATTTTATACACCTACATATATAAAACCAATCACCGAGTACTTGTATGTACTCACAATAAAAGTGACAATTTGTGTAGAGTAGACTTTAGAAAAAGTTAGATCCGATGCTGATGAGAATCCGAAAAATATAGAATAGCATGATAAAAGGGTAGGGCCCGAATATAAACGCTCCGTATATGATAACCGGAGATATCCACAGAAAGATTTCTAGTTGTCTTCTTGCCACATCACTCATCGATCCCTCAAGATCAATCAGAGGAATCTGAACAGTATCGAAAAACGGAGAGGGTAAACGAATTCCGTCCAGAAACTTCTTGAGGTTCTTCAAACTGCCCTTTATCATGTCTAGCGGGGCTAAATCGTCCGCCATACCTTTATGCGATGGTAGCGGCGGAAGGGAAGGGAGCTCACGAAGGTCCTCGACGCTGTTGTTTTCGGTTCCATTTTTCGGAATGGTTGCTCCCGAGGCACAGATGGAAATAAGACTTCCTAGGAAAAGTACAGCCTTGGTGTTAAAACGGCATTGGGATGCCATAAGGCAAAGGGGGTTCGACCCAGTGATACTTTTACCATCCAGTATTGCAAAAACCCCAAGGAATGTCCCAATGATCAACTCGCCTCAAGTCGAAGTCTATTTATAACATTTTCGCGGCGATCTTACAAGAATGTGTACACTTACCATTTGCTCTCACTAATTGGCTAACGGATGTTTCAAACAAAAAAAATGAAAGTGACCTGATTTATTGACAGGTCGATGGCTACAGATTTAACAGAGCAAGCCTTATTAATGCTGGTTTTCTCTACGCCACCTCCAACGAGAGAAGGGATGGACATCCATGGAGGACGACGAGTTTTACGTTAGACTCAAACACAACGATATTCAGGTGAAAATGTTGGAGATGATGCTAATTTTAAAAGTAGCGTCAATTAGCACACTCCTGATATGTATATACATACATGAAAACCCAGCTTTCAAATATGCATTTAAGTAATAAATAGCAATAATGTATTTCTGGTTTGCAGGTTCTTCGTCCTCTCGGCATTACAACAGACAAATCGGACACATTTCGTCATGCTCACAGTCCGAAAGTGAGACCTCGTGATACAGTGAAATGTTATGATCAATTTAACAAAACAAAAAGACGAGATCGGCTCACCGGCATAGCCAATCTAAACTATACCTTGCTTTCCACTTCCCACCTGACCATTGATGGGGCCCCATTGGTCCTCTTGAACGTTAGACTACAATGTGACACATCGATCTCACCTTGGTGCGACTGCAGTCAAAGCTCTGATGGTAGTAATAATACTCGTAATAAAAACTCAAATCCCAACAGCCAAGTCAAGTCGAAATCAAGTAAAGTGTCGAAGACAATTAGCAAGAATCAAAATAAAATCAAAGAATAATTTATAACAGAGAAAGCATTCAACATTTATTTTATACATTGTACATTAATTCCACACTCTAATTGCATAGGAGTTACACATAGCTATACTATATTCTAAAGTAGGTACTATTATTTTTAAATGTTTTTTAAAAATGTCTTTCTATTTCTTTTCACCACTTCTGAGTTCGGACTGTCTGCTTTTAATATTCTCAACGTCAAAATCTCTGCCCCTGACAGAATGACCAGCTTCGCTGTCCAGCGGGGCAGTCTCATCATGCAACGCTAATGCTGCGTTTTGAATAAATCCTTTTCCCAACTGCCCAAACCGCCTTCCACTCGAGTCCATTACTGTATAATTCTCGTCACCTTTTAGTGTGATCTTCTTAGACCTTTTCTGCTCTTTTTTCCCCACCTCCCCCACCTCCACCGTATCATCATCGAAATCAACATCGTCGAATGCGACATCAGTTTTTTTCTTGCCCTGTGACTTCTGTTTGTTGAGCTGGAGTTCTTCTGTATTAAATTTCCCCTTGCGGTCTGGAGGGACTGCGGTGAACATGTGTGCAGCTTCTTTGAATAAATCTTCAGTGAGATCCTTGTGGAGCCTCTCGTTCATGTCGAGACGTCGTTCCGTGATATTTTTCAAACTTGTCTTTTTGGAAAAGTACTCGTACTCGCGAGCAATCATTTCCTTGAGAAATATCTTCCACCTCGGATATTTGATCAGGAGCTGGCGAATGTCTGCGTGGTACATGAGCAGCACCTCTGTCTTATCCTCGGCTCTGTACGACTTGTTACACAAGGCTCCTGGGAATAGGGCGGGGATTCTACCAAATGCGTCATTCACCTCATACCGTTTGATGAATTCGTAGTTGCCAGTTTCAGGGTTCGTCTGGAATGATGTCACTGCACCTCTCATAACTATGTAAATCCCAGTGCCTGGTTCCAACTCATTAGCGATGCGCATTCCGGGCAGAAACATGTAGTGCCGGACGCGGGTGCAGACGGCTCGGAGAAAGGACAAGTCGTAGTCCTTTCCAAAGAATAGACAGTGTGATATGCACTTGTGGTACAATGCCAAGTACACATCTTGCTGGACATGAAGTGGGAGAAAGCTCGCAATACCATTGTAGTTGACCCCACGGCTATATACATAATCGGACTCTTCTTATTTAATTTTTTATTATTTAATAAGTGTAAGTATAATGGTACGCACAATAACCTTACCAATTGTTCCACGTCATGTTACAATATGCCCCTAAAAGTTTGCAGGATTTTTTTAAGTATGATGTTTGTTCTGCTTGAATAAATTCCAGGAGATTTTATACCTAAAGTTTGGTGAGCCAAGGCTGAAAGTCCGATTATTTTCAAGTAGTCCAACACTTGCTCAACTTTCCCGAGAAACTGTCGCTTGGCCTTGTTGTGTGAGCTCAGCCCGGTAGTTATATTTCCCAGCAAAATCGAGAGAAATAGAGATCCAAAGAAGATACAAAACACGGCTAAGGAAATCTCATCGAAATTAGTTGGAGTTATATCACCGAATCCAACCTGGGACAATACAAAGATCGGCTTGACTCAAGACTGCATTATATACATTTATAATAAAATGTATACGTCCAGTATAGTTCGAGTTGATGGATGCTTCTTTACCGTGGTTAAAACAGTCATCACCCAGTATAAAGAAATGAAGTACCTACAAGAAAATGACAGGGTTAACGCGCTTCTCAACAAAAAATACTTCGATTTGTTTAAAAAACTTCACATTCCTTACCAATGACTGGGACGGTCATCGTGATAAACTTCCTTCACGTCAGTAGGCTCAATTGGAGGAACCGCACTTTTCCCATGTATTTTACCGAATTCAATTCGAAATTTTGAAACCCACCCATCGCTTCTGCATTTATCCAAATCAAACTCTGTATCCAGATTACAAGATATCCAAAAGAATAGGCATGCCAAAACGTGTGCCAGGTATAGGAGGAAAGATATGGAGGTGCTGAGCTTGAAAAGCAGAGTGGAAACTTCAATGTCTTCTTGAAGATACCACAAATCGGTAAAGAATTTTATCTGAAAATGTTAAGGATGGGAACTATACAGGTGGGTGTCACGTGTCTCGAAAACTGTACTGTTAATATACTATAACAAATTACCGAAAGCAGACATCTAAATGCCATCAATCGTGTCGACTCATCTTGAAGAACAATGTTGTACGGGAATGCAACCAGCAGGTCGTACAGAAACCGGGTTGGTCGCAAGAAATAACTGTTAAAAGAGCATAAATCTGAGTGAATGTTATTACAAGATTAGCTAAATATCATTTACTTGTAGTCATTTACTGTGCCATGATTTTCCTAAGGTCTTTGCAATACGTCTTCCTCTCTGAAATCTCTACTGCTGTGAAAAACTTGAGCACAATATCCACCCAAAGGATTATATCCAAGATGAATCCAATCTTGACCGTGAAATACTTCACAGGATCAACAGCGTTGGGAAATGCAAAGAAAATGTGAAAAAGAGAAATGATTGGAGACAGAAATCGGACGATTTGAACAAGAACTTGAAAATGTAATATAAAGGGGCATTCTGGATGGATGACGAGATTGAATCTTCCAGTGCTTTACAAGCGAAACAAATCAGAAATATTGTAAAAATTAATACCCGATGATTTCTCTGTGATTTAAAAAAATATGTTTGTGTAAAAATACTTTGATGTGAAGTAAATGTAATGTGGAAAAGTGTCTGTAGCTCCGTATCCAATCAGTCTTCCAAAGAATCCCGGCTCCTTTGCGTGTTTCGCTTGCTCTGATTCTTTAACATTGCCTCCAACGCGTATTCGAGAGACACTTCCTGAAGTAAAAAGTTTCACAAGTTTGGTTTTCTCCTCTTGAGTTTTTGAGTATCCTTGTGGGTCCTTCGCATTCATTTTCCACGCCTTGATTAGGAACGTATCCCGTTTGTAGTCAAGAAGGCTCTTCAAAACGTGCTTCCGTGTGAGGGGAAAACTTTCGAGGATGGATGCAAAGTCGAGTGCATTCAAAACCAACATTTGAACATTTGTGGCTCCATAAGCGGAGTAACTTCGTTTGGCAGAGTAAACTAAACTCATTTCGCCGATGGTTCTGTGACGAAAAAGAAAGTCCAGAGAGGTTTTAATGCTTACGAATTTCAGACCTTAAAGTTTCAACTGTGATTCAACACATACTCTCCAGTTGACAGGGTACATAGCCAGCGGTCATTCTTGTCGCATACCCACAGCTCCCCTTTGGCCACAATGTACATGCAATAGTCTAAATCCCCTGCTCGAGTAACGGTACCTCCTTTGGGAAAGTACTCGATTCGAAATTTGTGTCTGAGCGCATTAATCAACGGGTCTGGGAAGCCCATGAATATTGGCACCTAGAGTTCAAGTAGCAACTTAGAACGCTCTTTATGAAATGCAGCCAAGCCTACCGAAATAATTTCAATTTCAAGTCTTTTCAATTTTACTCTATCTAGCACGTCTCCAATGTATTCTTTAAAAAGTTCACAATGCAGTGTCGGGTGAAGATCATCGAATAAGTCGTTTGGCTGTAGACCTCTAGCATAGCTCCAGGATAAGCGAAATGCGGAGCGGATATACCTAATAAATAAAAATGTGAGGTTAAAAATGGAGTGACTAATTTTCTATGGTGTGTTTACAGGTATTTCATATACAAACCTGATGAAGATTTTTGGTGCTCCTTCACGCGACAGTGCTATTGCCAAACGATCTAAACATTCCCGATTCTGAGCACGAATCTCATCAGTGTCTATTTGTGCTGACGTTATATCCGATACAATTGCTTGACAAACGATGAATCCTATAATCAAACGTATTTTTGCATTTACGTATGCATGTCACTGCGACTTTTTAGAATTTGATAAAAATCGAGTTTTTTACCAAATAGGGCAACACTTGTTAAAAATTTGACTTCAGTGCTTCGAAATGTGGCTTGATCCCCGAAGCCAATAACCATCAAAACTTGACCTACGTAATACATGCCATAAATCCATCTTTCCATTACACTTCGAGGAAAAAAGAAGTCCTCGGTTGTTTCAGAGGATTTGTCTAAATCTACTTTCCCTTCTGGTTTGAATCGGCTTCTCAAAAATATTTGCTCTGGATGAAAAAACATACCATCATTACCTACGTATTAATTAAACTATTAATTTGCAGCAGTTAGTAACCTTCAGATTTAAAAAACACCCAAGATCCCTTGTCGCAAACAGGTAGTTTGAACTGGTCGCCGTCTTCCCAGCCGTAGCCGAACGTAGGACACGTAAAGAAAAATGCTGCTGCCCCAAGAATGGTGGTCATAAAAACCGTGATAGACATGTAAAAGAGGAACCTGTGCGATGTGTTAGTTACATGTTATAAATGGTAACAGTTTCACATTTTGTCCAGTGAAATATTAGAAAGCTTGCGCGAAAACGTCTTAGTTAAACTTACATCACTGTGGTCCTACTCGCAAATATTCGGTGAACAATTACGTACAGCTCCATAAATTTTAAGGATCTCAAGAATCGTATCCACCGCAGTTTGCTGTACCACGAGTGACCTATGGGTAGACCAAAAGTAGAAACAGTAAAGTGATAGTGAAGTTAATGCTTTGCGATATTTGTTTGCAAACTAGTAGGCTGAAATTTACCTAGACCCCATCCAAATATGTTCACAGAGCCGGAAAATGCTAGAATGAGCTCGAGTGGAATCATCATGGCCACTTCTATGAAAAATGTTCCTTTGAAAATGTATTTCATCCATGTTTTTACCTAGATATTGTAATTTGTGGATGTAAAAACCACTTTCAGGAGTGTGAAAAGTAACGATATAGAATGGGAAATTCTTACTGGATGATATCTCAGTTGTCCTGCTCTCAAATCATAATAGGCCCAGTGTAATTTTATGTAACTGTAAAATTACAAAAAAAAAACTTGCAGATTGGCCATTAGAAATGATAACGGTGCAACTAAAGTGATCCCATGCATATTCTCTTTTTTATCCTGCCGTACATGTCGGCACAAAACACGAAATCCAAGCAGAGTTGGAAAACTCTAAAAAATGGTCCACGATGACCCATAAACGTCTCGATTATGAGACACAACAAATTCGCCACAGCAGCCAAGCCCATTACGGTTTGCCAACCTGTTGCAAATGTTCCTGCTGGATGCACGACATCAGGCATGGTGT
>JAHZMW010001208.1:0-61773 GCA_027743745.1 Alloscopus bannaensis | reverse complement strand
GTCGAGGTTTCCTGTCCCTGCCAAACCTTTGCACATAATCACAAATGGTTGGCAAGCGTTAGCATGTAATGATACGGGGTCACCAGATGTCTTTATTAGTTTATAAGTCTATTAATATAATACACAAGTCGCCTTTTATTCTCTTGGTTTCCATAAAGAAAGCCAAGGAACCTGATGGCACCTAACGCGTCTGGGCTATGTAGTAAAGTAGCGCTAATACTGCACACTGTAACTTTGTGTACACTTATCATAACCTCACTGACTGTTCAATGACAGCTGAGGTATATGTATGGAGTATTATGGTGTTGCATGCTGTGGGGCGGATTTTGATTGAGTGCATGCACCTGCACAGAATACTTTTGATTTTGTAAATCAATCTAACTGCAGTTCTTTGCAAATACATAAGTCTAAGCACGAGTTCAATACACATAACGAAATCTAGTAGAAAAAGTGATTCGAGTTTAATTTAGTATCTCCAGACGGAGGAGGTAGCGCCCTGGTTGAATACCGGCTTCTGCATACTCTGCTGATGGTCGGTGTGTTGATTTTAAAATTTCAAAATAAATGTTTCTAGAAATACATACCTGTGCTGTGCTGACCTCCAAATAGACCTGTGACTCGTTAGTCTCTGCAGCCGCAGAATTACCTACAGTTCCTTATATATTGAGGCTACGTTAGTAGCACATTCACACACCGATGACACGAGCAGAATTTACTAACTGCGCGTGGTTCTTACTAAGTTAAATGAAGTAGGTAAATGTAATGAACGTACATTTTGTGTGTTTTTTCAGAGATGCGGCTCAAGATACCGTTTACCAACAGGCAGTTGGCAAAAATTGCCACCTACGGTGCTGTGTTCATCGGTGGAAATTGTACACTAATGTACTACTTAGTTAATCAACGCTTTCATCAATCAGAATATTTCGCAACAGCGGCTGGGGAAATTTTATCGAATAAACCACTAGTTGAATATCTGGGAACGCCCGTCAAGTTTGGAAACCCTGATCTCAGGAAAGGCAGTATGAACTTTAGTACTGCAACAGAAGCTCAGTTTAACGTACCTATTAAAGGATCTAACATGAAAGGGTTTATGAAATTCACGGCAGAGAGAAAAGAACTGCAAAATGAAGATTGCGATCCTGTATGGAAGTGGAATTTAACTAGCCTGGAAGTAACTGTTGATGATAGGCCAAATGAAAAAGTAGTTCTAGTCAGAAAGACAGAGTCATTTTGATTTAGTCCATAGATAGTCTGTAGACATTTTAAAATTTTTGTACACATGCAATATTCTCCAGAGACATGTCTGTAGTCTTGTTATTAGTCCTATAACAATGTAGCAAGATTATTACTGGAGTTGAGTTGCGAAATAAAAAATGCATTACATTATTTAATAAGTTCACAGTTCATTTTTTACTTTCTACTTTGAAGGTATTCATTTCTTCATTACATTGTAGGGCAAAGATATGTAACAAAATCTAAAGCTCAACGAAATTACGTGTTGACTAATTAACAGTACTTATGATGGTAAAGCAAAATTGGCTAACTATGTAAATACAAAGGCGCAGTTAACAATGAGTTTCTTTTGTGGTGTTGTGCCACCACCACTGCATTTACGAACGAATGAATATTTAAACTATGTCTACCTCGCGGACTTCAGTGAAGAACAAGAAACGAATTATTTCATATACTTACTTTACACAACTTTACCTTATTACCATGCCTTATGCCACGTAGATTTTATCTTTTGCAAACTAACAACTTAACCTCTCTTTCGGATGCGCCAGCCTATGGCATCGCGCTCTACGTGAAAGGATTGTAGATACCTTTATTCCTTTGCTTCCTCAAACTCGTCTTCATCTGTCTCGGTAGAGGATGTTGAAGCGCCGTTTGGTTGGCCGTCACCTTGGCCGATGTTCTTGACGTTACCATTCATATCTCGTTTTGAACCACCGTCTTTGAAAAATGTGACGATCATTTCAATTAATTCTTCCATGTCCTACAATTAACAAACAAAAATAAAAATCAAGTAATTCTGTAATTCCTACAAATAATCAAATCAAATATCCTATAAACCATTAAACAACACTACATTTTCAATAATCTTTCGAGAAGATGACATAAAAACAGGTTATACCTTGTCTTTCTTCTTGGCCTGCGTTTGCGAAACTACTTCAGCCACCGCTTCCCTTTCCCCTGTTTCGTATGCTTTGCTCAGATCTTCCATATCTACCTTGGCATCAATCAAGTAGCGCCGAAGGGACACCGCGCGATTTCGATCCTTTAGACCTCGTCTGATCTTTGAAGCAAAAATTGGCCGAAGAGATCGTACTTTTTGAGCAAGAGCACGCTGGTTTTCCAGGTTCTCTATTTCCTGCAATATGTATTTTTTGATACAATAGCCCATTTATAAAAATACACCAAATTTAACTGCGTTTAACTCACTTCTACATATTCTATTGGTTCTAGTTGCTCTTTTGTTCAAAAATTCTAAAACGCCTATGTAGTTTTTAAATATGCATGCGTTTATTTAGTTAGACACTTACCCGGGTTTGACTGGATGCATACTTCATTACACTTGCAGAATTTATTTCAGAGTCCGACTCTGTCATTTTTTGGAGCAGTTGGTAAATAATACGTGCGCGGTCTTTGGCACAATGGAATATATCTCCAGTATTATCCTCCAGTTGAAGTACTGAAATTGAAAACAACATAAAATATTTTCAGCATAACAAATTCCGTCTTATATATGTACATATTATACAACAAGTAACTACTACAAGTGGTTGACAGTTGACATACATCTCTTGGCAAGTGCCCTTAAAGTAGAGACTGATTTAGATTTCACTTCCGCGTGCTCTTCAGCTATGTCCTGAGTGCAAATGAATCCTTTGACGACCTCGAAAAACTCATCCGTCATTCTATATCTCGCCAAAGCTTCCATTAGAAACGGTGTCACGGTCTGATTCTTGTTATCATAATATGCCAACAAGAGTCCATCGGAAGATCCTTTCATATTCTTCAGCCATTCCAAAAAATCGGTCAACGTGGAATACTCAGACTTTGTCTTCAATGTCTTCATTGTTTTGAGATCTTTCAGTGCTCTGAAACGCCTGAAAAAATTCAAACAAAACGGGGACAAGTCACAAATTGTTAAACAGGCACAACCTTAACCCAGCATTTGTAATTCCTGAGTTAGCGTTAATATCTAAACGTTTTTTTGTAAATACACATACCCAAAGTTAATAACCACTCGAATTCCATAAGCTCGAGTTGAACTCCTGCTCACGTCCCTATGTGGCATGACATACTGCGTAAACTCATTGTCAGGATAACAGTACCCCCCAATGCAGACAATTTCGTCGATCATCTTTCGACCAGTCAAGTCCAGAGCTATGCATGCAACCTTGTAGTTTTGCCCAGAGGGTGGAGTCTCTACATCAACAGCAGGAGCCATCGTCTTAAAAATGAATCGTTTGCAGTGACCACAATTTGATGACAACTCAGGAATCTCGTAACTGGAGCCTCTATCAAGACAAACAATTTAATGTCATTTTTAAAAATATTATCTCCACACATATGAGCAACAACCACAATCAACTGACAAAATCATACCAAAAATGAATCACTTGGATAATAACTGCCTTCCGATCTTCACGCAAGCTTCTTCACGAAACGAAAAATGTTATCACAGCCTTTCGAACCACAAATGACAAGATTCACCGGATTCAATCTTCGACCTTCTTCAAGTGAATGTGAACTAGTGGTGGAATGAAGTTTCACTCGTCGATCACACTACTTTGATTCTTCCAGAGCGATAAGGAAAACAACTATTTCAGTCTTTTACGCAAATGTTTTCTTGCTCAACGAGAAATATTACGAACTTTTTCAAACCTCAACGAAACGAAGAAAAAGAATCGCGCAAACTTTGAATATTCAAATGCATTTTCTTATCGCAAATGTGCAAACAAGATGCACACAAAGTTTTGGAAAAGAATTTTTCACCTAGGCGATTTTCTCTCCGCGTTTCTGCGCTCGTATGCCGTTGATTTACGTTTTTTATGGTAGAACTTTGTGGTGCTTTTTTACCATTAGACCACACAAGCAATGGGCTTCAAATTCGTTCAAGAGGTATTGCTGCTTTTTACGATGTTATTTGAAGTGAAGCAAGGTTCTTGTGCAACATTTAGAAGTTTATTTAGCAATTTTTCTTTAATGCCTACTGCATTAACTGCCATTTAATTCCATGTATTAGTGATTAGGACATTTAATTACAAGAAAACAACATGCGTCGTTTAAGATATATACTTTAGAGGAGGAGCTCAGAAGTCGTGGATGGGATGTCGTCATCAAACCCATTCATTCAATTTTGCGACCACATCAAACTTGGAGGAGAACCATAATGCATTCAAATGGATGGAAAATTGGATGCAAATTTAACCAATGTGAAGTAGTCCAAGATCGGTACATTTGGTCGAAGCGAAGGAGAACCAGTGTAGAGAACCACCAACTATTCCAGGTCAGTACCTCCTGTGTTCTTGTCCGACGTGTGTATCAAGTGTCAAACAATGGCATTAGGAAGGACTTGTTCTAAGGTCTTGGAACAAGTTATCAGAAACAGTATCACCAAGAAAGTTTATGCTACACATAAGTCGTTAGATGGGCGATCACGATCTAATGAAAGTTGTCTTCCACACTAAATGCATCACGCAAGAGAAGGTAGAAGGTCAACCTGTAATTAATTGGAGAAAGTAGACGGTCTACTGTAGACCCTTTTCATGAGTTTAGTTCTGTCGACAAACTTGGCGTATGTCAATGAAATATTAGACAGGAATAGCACTAGCTAAAAAAAGTAGCAAACTTTTCCCACCCCATTTTGCCCCATAGCACGTATCTCTATCGACAGTAATCATGGTCATTAAATGTCCGGCTTTTTATCGTATTGCTGCAAAGTTGTCATCATCATTACAGGTGGTATGTACATTCCACAAAATAAGACGGCCTTTAAGTAACGAGCTGGAATCTACTCAGCGAAAGCATTTCATTTTTTGGTCACAATTTTCCTCCTCCGACAAAAAATGTCGCATTACCTCCATTCTCCCAATGCTGGTAGTGGTGCGGCCAGACAACGAAACGGTGTAAGGAAAAGAATTTGATTAAACGACACACATATCATCACCAGAAAAGGGGACATGCAAGGGCACAATCCTGGTGTGCTTAACCATTTTTATAACTTTCATCGGTCGCTCGATACCCAAAACGAAACGGCGTGGGCTTCCCTGCAAAAAAAGGTATCTATTCCTTGTCCCATTAACGTACCTAACTTAACTGCTTTGTGAGAGCAAAGCAGGTAGCTAAAAAATTATTTCACAAAAAACTTCATATTATATACACACATATCCTTTAGTCGTTTTGTGTGTCCCGTGTGCAATACGATGACGATGATGACGACGACGAGGACGGTGGTATGATGGGGGAAAAGATGATGATGATTAACGAGTTTCACTTCCAGGGCAAAACTATTTTTCACATCATCTGGGTCAAATTTTTCTTAAAAGAAATAGGAAACTCGAAGAAGAAACGATGGGTTTCTTTCCCTACTTTCTCCTCCTATAGACGCAGTGTAATATCAAAGGACGCAGTATAAAAAGATTAGGAAAAAATGTTGGGGGAGTTTTGGTCATAGAATTTTTCGTATCGTTTCCGTGAACCATTTCATTTCATAATCATTCTCTTCTAGCACTGCTCACCGCGAGTATGTTCTTGTGTGCCCTGCTTGACACAACAATGCGACTCCACAATATTACTCCGTAGCTCTCTTTCCCGTAGACTTGAGAGGGAGTGAGAGAACACTCTGAAGACCATAATGATCTTGATCATCATTGCGGGGGAAATATATACCAGTGGGGACGATGACAGCATTGTACTGACTTCAACTGACTTGGGAACCTGGACTTCTTTTTCGACCAAGAATAGGTTCATGTGGTACGGAGAAAAAGGGTGCACACGATGGAAATCACGCTCGCTACATATTTAATATCAAAAATCAATTTTTGGTCGGTGTGATTTTTGCCAATGATATACTCTAGGCTACTGAATTGACCGACGATAGATTATGGTCATATTTATAGACCGAAGAAATGGCTGCATTGCTATACCCAGTTGTTGCAAGCAATGATGGATTCGGATGGTGTCTTGAACAGCACCGGCGGTTTCACAAGCTCCTGTAAATGATTTGCAGCGAACTAAATAAGGATATGAGAAAAATTCCGGTAGCAAGACTGTAATTCTCTGGAATCCTTTTCTTCTCATGCCATTCTTTATGACTTGCCATATGCCTCTTTTGAATAACTATGTCGTGTTTTGTGCAAAAATATGCATACCATCATACCATTGTGTTTCCCTACTTTTTCTCTTTTTTTTTCTCTCTCTCTCTCGTTTCGCAAATGTGAAAGCAAGTTGACTCCCTGGCTTGGTTTCACTAGGAAAGAGCACACAATTCGCATACATTTTTTGCACAGACAGTGGCAGAGCAGGGGAGTTCAGCAGTATTGTGTAGTAATTTGAGCATTTCCACAATTACGATGCAGACACAACACTCTAACGTGAAAGGATGTGTTTTGGTAGTATGAAATACAGAAAACGGTTTGATCCGACAGAGTCGTTTGTGTGTTATGCGCCTGTCATCTTTGCATTCTTCCGTGGAATTCAACAAACTTTAAAAGCTACATCATCTGTGTCATATCAACTGTCGTTTTGGCTTATTGTGCGATGTTACGAGATTGTGTTGTGTAGTAATGATGTCGTGAATGCAGGAGAATCACACATCGTGTACATTTGTGTAGGTAGTTTGTATTGAGAGGGACATGGAACTTGGGACGCACCATAAATCATATTTCAGGTGCAAACGTAAATCAGGACTGTCTAGAAAGCCTTGATATTTGCTTCATATGTTTAGATCCAAATGCACAATAACGACTACCGTTTATCAAGAATTACTCAGTCGCAGTGATTTACTATTCCAAAAGAATGATAGCAATCTTCACCATATTAGAAAAGTTACTGGATTAGCATCAATGCACTTGATTGCAACTGACTCTGAGCATAAAACTTTTTACAAAGTTCAGCTAATACAGCCTGTCAAAAGTCTTCTATTTCTTTGCATGTCGTGAATCAAGATTCGAATGAATTGAGGTTACTATTCGATAGCTGGATTTGAAGGAAATCGCTTTCTCTCTGCTCAAAGTCCAATATCGCAAAGCTCAAAATGTTAGACAAGTTGAGTAATGCGTGCATGGTTTGGTTGGTTCGTGCACCCTGTCTCAAATTGTTAAATAAAGCCTAGTCGTATCGCTAGAATACAAGTTTTGTACGCAGTGAAGTTTTCCAAAATCTCACAATTCCATTACAACGAGGAGATTTGCACTGCAGAATATGATATGCTTCATCTCGACTTATTCTTTTTTGTCAACTGAACGTGTACAGTTCTGGACTGGAGTGCGTTCATACTTAACACATGTGTTCAAAAAGACTTTTGGGCTTTCTTTTCTCGTTCGATCTTCGACACAACTTTCATAAATCAAACTGTATTTATACAAATGAAAGAAGCTGGGAATTTTGCATTTTCTTGGCTCATGAATAAATTACAATGTCTCTCATCTCATCTAGTACTCCCTCCGGCTGCACACAGGAACGGGTGAGTAAGTGCGCTGTATGAGAACACTGGAAGTGAAAAAATACTTTATTGCAAAGATGCACACAAGAGCGAATCCGGATGAATGACACACATTGAAAAGGAGAGATTGTACTGGATTTGGATTCACTTGATTTCTTTCCTTTTTATTGGCTTATTCATGCTAGTGTATTATGTTCCAATTGAATAGAAAAAATGCTCTCTTACTCGCACATCGATCTCGCGAATATCGTGGTGAAGCATCATCATCATTCATATTTGAGTATAATAAGCATCATACACCACGATTTGGAGCAAGGGAGTTATTCTAATATTGTATACCAGACACGCTCCGGGCTCGAAGCTTTCTCCTTTCGAGGTTACTGCAGAACAGGGAATGTCAATGATCGACAAAAAAGGATAACACAAAAATCTACATAATTTTGACAGGACGTCAGGCCCTAAAGTACTGAGCTATCTAATGCAGCAAAAGTTGAAAGGTCGTTCTCGTACACTGCTTGAAAAAGTTTTATTGTGATTTTAGTAACCGTAAAACCATGTCCCTCCTTGTAGACGGTTTACCAAGTTTGGCCGTCATATTGTTAGCAAGTAGTAATGTCATACATCTACCTCAAATCACTTCTTCAGCCAACTAACTCCATGCATGCTTTGGTACAACAGACTCGCTTTTAGATTAAGAGATTTCAGTGTACTGCTTTGGGAAGCAGGGAATAGAAATCTTGGACGAGTTTGTTTTGAAATCTCTTGTGACTGGCTGGTTTTCAACCCCCCTGAATTGATTCGAGTTCGCATCTATGCTCAATGCATATACGCATGTAATATTCATTTATTTGGAATTCATGAAACGCATTTAGTTCCATTTGTTGCCCTTTGATAACCCTTGTGCACGCGTATAAACTTTTATAGGTTCAGCTTACATATCCAGTCAGTCTAAAATATATTTTGGCTTGCACACATGTAGGCACCTACTGGCACATGTTTTACCACCCCAGAACTCGCCGATGCTTGCTCTTCATTCTGGGGACATTGTATTGGATGCTTCTAAAAGACGCTTTAAAGTGCTTTAATATTGCCGTGTGTGTTCCCATATTATGAGCACACCATGGGAAAATAATTTGCATTCAGCGTGGAGAAAGCTACCTATTAAATTGTGATTCCGCTAAGGGACACTGTGCTTGCAGGCACCAGCAGGCATTCCAATAAAAATACAGCTATTTCCGTGACTTCCTCCTGTGTTCAGTGCCGAATTGTTTGTTGACATAGGTAGACTTTTCTTATTCCTTTCTAACTCCACCTCTCTCAACGGATATAATATATTCAAGAAATAAAAAAGTAAATATACATATCCATATTAGGTGGATAACTTTTTTCTATGTTGTTTTCATAAAAAAATCCGGTTTCTTTCCAAGAATTCCAACACAAATGGAAGGAGTTTTACAAAGTAAGAGATTGGTAACAGCAGTTGTCTTGCTTCGCCTGGTTGTTTTTTTTTGTTTTAAAAAACGAAGAGAATCCGTTTACCCAGAAACAATGCTTGGTGGCTTTCACTCCAGCAAGATGGCCGAGAAGAAATGGGGAAAAACATAGGAAGGAGATAACGGAATAATAAAATATCACAATAAATATGTAGAGAATGAATGGATGGACCAACGGACGCACTCAATAGCCACTGCTGGAAATTGCTTCATGTATACATATATGTCTGCTCCCTCTGCACGCAACGGTTTACTACTTCATCCAATACACATGCTACAATTTCTTTTACTCATAGGTGTGTGTATCTCTTTTTTCCTTATAACATATACATGACTTATTTTGCACACAAATAACACATCAGCTAAACTTTTTGTGAGGACGGCAGATAGAGTTGCATTGAATTTTACATTCTTTTGGAGAAGAAGAAGAAAGAACTCAACTATTTTTCTGGGCAAAATGATTCGCTTTATGCCTCTGTATTTCGGCCTATGTGGAGTAGTTTTATCTTGATTATAAGGATGAAACGACGCACTCAGACTATGTAGCCTTGTAAATAGTTCCAATGAGTTGAATAGTTGCAGTTGGATTTTTTAAGAATCGACAGAAGAGAAAATATGTTCACAGAGTTTTCTTCTTTGAGACTTCAATATCAGCAATCCTATACATAGTACCTACTGTGAATACGTGTGTATTTAGGACATCAAATGGACTCATTGCAAAGTAGTTTCCCAGAGAGTAAAGGTACAAGAAGTTTTGTAGATTACATAAACTCTGACCAGGGAACGTCGTAATCAGCTTATATGCATTCCATGATTCCGTCTTCAACTCTTCTAGTTGCACGTTGTACAGGATTACATGTTGGATATGGTTGAATAAGAAAAAATAATCAAACGAACAAAGGTGGATAAAAGCTGGGCTACTACTATAGACTTTCCTTTTGTAGATGCATATCGCAATGTCCCGAAGGATATTTTTAGGTGCGGAGTAACTGGAAAGTGTATTATTGGCAAGTCTGTTTGAAAGGGAAATGTTCAATTGGCTTGTTTTGCATAAAAGAATGATGAGCCGTGAGATCCTTTTTCTATGCATATTGCTGGCTTCTCCATATGGATGGGCCATTGGAAATGTGTGTCGACCGCTTTGTGTTGTATCTTTTTTATGCTATTATTACAGCATGTGTTTTTGTCATTCTTTCCCTTTCTTCGCGTGGTAGTCAGTAGAATACGCTGTAGTGTGAAAGTGTATTGCGTTTCCAATAATGTCTGCTGGTCGTAACGGGATTCACAAACCCTGGAGAATGCCTTTAACAATATACATCCATGGGGGAGACTATATTTTCTACACATAGGAGGACTTCGTTCTTCAAATGTAGTGTTGCTGGAAGAGCACTGAGCATTCGACGATGAAGACCGGAGTATGGGAATTAGGTAGACGAGGAAAGGTGAAAGGACTAACCTTATGTCTAATGTAGGCCACCTAAGTGAGTGCAGGTCTGCCACTTTGAATAGCATGTGTGTGACACTTACTTCAAAGTTTGAGACTTTTGACCCCCTGCCAGGTCATTTTAATCCATTTCAGTTCTTATTTATTATAGTATATACACTCATGTATTATTAAGAAACAGATACAGCTAAAGTACTTACGCTTCGTACTTCGTGTAGTACATCAATGTCTAGCAAATTTGACTTTAAAACGACTATGCAAAAAGGAAACGACACCAATGATTGAGGTAACCACGCTTGTGAATGACATGAACCAGGCTGTTTTTTTCTTAGATTCTTTCAGTATTGTGATTTTCCTCTTTAAAAGAGAATTGAATCCGTCTGCTACTGACTACGCTTTATTTTCCAATTTTTTTCAATGAGCTATAGCCTACAGGGAACCAGTGTTCTACTTGTTTTCTTGATTTGGGGTGCACGGCAGTTTGGAAGGTCAAAAGAAAGCGAATTCCGCATAAATGTTCTTTTCTGTTTCGTTCGGTCGTACTTGCTGAAAAACAGTATTCATTTCAGTTGGAAGCTGATCCTCGATTTCCACATTTTAACTTGCTGATTGTCGACTTCTTGTTTATGTATTAATTCATATATGTAGTTTTCAGGAAACACGAATCCCATTGTTAACATGTAAATGTGAAGGCGTACAGCTATCAAGATGTTACCAAGATCATAAGATGAATCCTTTCGAGATTAATAGAAAAGGGTATCAAGCATTTAAGCATGGTATTCCGCATGGGGCGACCTAATGCCCGTTACATTTACAAGTTGTAAATTACAACGTTTTTACGGTCGTAATATTGGATGAGTTGTCATTAAGAAAAAAATTTCCCCGTCCACTTCTACAGATGAATGAAAGCTTTTGGAGTGCCACACTTGCGCCACGAAAGTTGCGTGTTTTTGATGTGACAAGAATATTCCCATTTCAGTATACATTTTAAGCGTTGATTTTGAAGTTAAATGTGCAACAACATCTTGGTAACTTCTCCAGATTTAAAATGTGTAGCAAGCAGTGGACATACATAAGCAATAGTGTGCATAGGTATGTATAACGGGATTAAAGTCTGCTTCAGTTGAGCTTGAGCACTTCGTACGGAACACCAACGAAAGTTACATTTACCTGAGAAGTCGTCAACCACTTTTTCATTCCTGTTCGTCACGACGAGATTTGCGAGACATGTATCTTCTGAGGGATTGTGAATGGATCCTGCCGAGAGGTTGACATTTGCTGTGGAATAATCGTTTCTACTTTGAATATTTCTGTGTTTTCCAATTCTGCCAACTGAGACGGAGTAAGAGACATTAGTGGTTTCTGGCAGAGGGAATTCGTGAATGAAAATGAGGAGAGCAGAAGTGCGAGTTGAGAACTGTTTGTGAGTGTATTCGTGATCCGCGTGTGCTGAAACAATTTTCCGTCTCTGTTGCTAGTAAAAAGTATTTAATGTATTCCTTTTTTCTTTTTCGTGTCTCTCAAAAAAGGACTCGCCGACTTGTACACGTATGTGGCTACTTTGCTAAGAAGCGTTTTTCTAGAGACCGACTTGACTCACAGACTTGTGGAAGCAGTGAAACACCCCATTTGAATGTAAATTGGGCACTCATTTCTCTAATGACTTCATGATACATTATAGCTCTCTCTCTCTCCTACGCACCCAGGAAAAACCGTGGTCAATGCGACAAGTGACACTGTTTGCAGGCATTGAAACTCAGTCTAGTACACATTTACATAACGTAAAAGGATCCCTATTTTATGCATCTGGTAGCTTTATTCCACATTATCTCTGTCGTCCCATTTCACATGCACGCCGGGTTTGTGTCGTTTTAAAGCGGAGACAAATTCCTATACGGATATACTCCTGTATTTTATGGTTTCCTCACAATTTACCACTTC
Organism: Alloscopus bannaensis; assembly: GCA_027743745.1. NCBI lineage: Eukaryota > Metazoa > Arthropoda > Collembola > Entomobryomorpha > Entomobryidae > Alloscopus > Alloscopus bannaensis. The sequence continues at coordinate 49,223 of JAHZMW010001208.1, read as the reverse complement.
CCTTAGTGCAAAGATGGAGAACAAGAAAAGTGAAATGAAAATTTCTAAATGCTCTCGCTAAAAACACAAATTATATACTTGAGACTTCAACAGTCGTATATAAAAACGTATGTGCGCCGTCCGTTTTTCTAACCGTAATTGATTTCGAAGAAGGAGGAGAGAAATTCGTCGCCGTTTCTCCATCTGTTTGTAATTTTCCCCAAAAAAGACTGCTACAAAATGTGGGCAAGCTCGTCGGGTAGTATGTGCTGTCCGCAAACTTTCTTCAATGAGGCTATTCTTATTCACAGAGGATGGAAAAAAATTCTTAAGCTTATTGCCGTCGTCGTCTTCGTTGATTTGGAGAGAACGCAAGTAATTAAGCAAAATGAATGTTGTGGGTGTGTATCAGTATGCTGCTGTGCAGATTTATGTAGCCAAACGATGAGATCGATCATGCCGAGAAAGCCAGACACTGCCATCTATACATATGGAGAAACTGAACAGGATCCACTTCGCAAATGCTCTCTTAAATTATCAAAGACAGCGAAAATGGCGGATCTCTGTTGGTCATAATTTCTCCGCGTTTTTATTTCCTTCCATTCAAAACGCTCGGCAGTACATGAAGAAATAATTGTCTACGTACCTAAAAATACACGCATATCGAAAAAGTAATATTTTGTCCTTTATAGACTGTGTCAGTTATGCCTATAGAGAAATGCCAACTCATATATTTCTTGAGAGAGCTTTTGGCAAAAGCACGGACTGAAGATAGAAAGCGTGATGTAGTAGTAATGTATGTGTATGTTTTTCTAGTGGATTTCCTTGGCTGATGATTCGACCTTTTATGGTTTTTATGGTGCTTTAAACACCATTTAAATGTGAGTGGGATTTATGCAAATCAATGAGTGACTCGATGAATGGGAAAGCACACAATGTACGCGAGGTTTTTTGTAGGTTGAGGCTAGATTATTTGACGGGAATGAATGGGCGTTTGTTGAAACGAATGGAATTTGGGTTGTGGTGGCTCAAAATATTATGTCCTTTTGTCAATGACTATAGATACGGAGAGGGAGAGAACAGAATATGGAGACTGGAGGAGTAGGACACAATAAGTACAATGCACCCGATTTACAAGTGAAGAAGGCCACACACACAGGCATACGCTCAGGACGACATATAACTTCTCATTTACTCTCTCTTTCTCTCCTCCTTCCTTTTCACTTCACCAGACAATTTGCGCTCTGCTCACATCGGGAGCTTTCTGTCAATACGCGATATAAAGATGGAACAACGCTTCAACAATGAATGGATGACTGTCATCAAAATGCTTTCGCTTACTCTTTTCCGCAAACCACTGGGAAGTGCCAAGGAGAGAGGAAGAGCAGATAGAGAGAGAGAGAGAGAGAGAAACCGATAATGATGCGGAAATTCATTCGTTTCATCATCGTCATCAGCAATTCAACAATTTCTGGTCAGGAACACATATCTCTCCCTCTTTCTACCTCTTTTCTCTCATGAGTTTTGTAACCTAAAAATGAGGACCCTTTAATGACATAGAAAACTGCTGGAAGTAATATGCATACTGTCTCCCCGCAGCTTGTGTAACATGTACGCTTGGAATGTGAAGATGACAGTAATAATGGACCCCCGAAGGTTTGATCTGTGCTGTGTTAGTTGAAGTTTTTGCGGGTTCAACTTTTCCCCCAAAGATATCCTTTTAGTAGTGCACCCAAGTGGAATATTATCCATCTCTTTGTGTGACCGAGAGAAAAAAAAAACGAAGAAGCAAAAGAGAAAGATCTAAAGCACTAGATTTTTCCAGGAATTGTATAAAATCCTAATCAATCATGATGAGAATATGCGAGAGAAAGAGGGAAAGAGCCTATCCGTCTTTTAGCCATTCCATATCTCTGTACTCAGATTCTTTTACACGAATTTTTACTTTTTTTCTCTCTCGTCGAGTATAAAACGTCGACACTTTTTGTAGCACTTATATTTTCTTTCTTTCACTTTCTCCTCGCCTCTGCTGCTTTTTTTACTACTCCAACATATTCCTTCCATTTTCTGATCTTTCACGTTGTTTGTGTGTAGATGCATGAGGGAAACATTACTTTTTCTAGTTGGATAACGATGACGCGTGTCACTCTGACACGATTATATACCACGACCCATGCGTAAGGAGGATGTCGTGAGTGTTTCGTATGCATGCATGGCGTGTGGAATGCTGATGTGTAAGAAGATGATGGGAACATTACTTGAGCCGCATCATCAAAACATGATGGGGAAAGATAAGAATAAAAAATATTTTTATATGTTTCCTCAAACACGAAAAGCCATTAAGAAGTCACTACATATTGTGTGTCCCCTTTCCTCTCCCGTCTATTTTGAAGGCATCATCTTCCGTCCGTACACACACACACAAGGAACAGGAGAAATGCAAAATGTATAGCAATGTGTGTATGTATTACGGAGAACAAAAAATCACATCTCTTAAAGACCGTTTCTATATCTGTTTGGCTTCTTTTATGTACTTTTCGTAGTGGCATTAGACAAACTTGTCGTTTAACAGGAGAGTGGAGGAGTTGAGAGAGACAGCGAGAGGAAAGACACAGATTTTCTCTCGTAGGATTCAGCTATTACGACAAACTATCCATTATGCGATGTCCTGTACATTATGATGGAGCATACACGTGGTGTTTTGCATTGAGGCTAAAACCGTGTGCTCTTTTTCTCTGCCGTTTCTTGCTGTTTTCTTCCCCATCCCATCATCCATCCTCACCGTCTTCCCTTTTCCCCAAAGTCTTCATCGTTTTCTCCCTTCTCTCTCTTCACTGTTTTCCAACTTTCACCAAACGTCTTGCATCGTGTTGTGTCCCTTTCTCGCAATGGATTCTAACCCCTCTTACAGACTATTTGAAAGAGATCTGAGCTTGTAAGACATTTAAAGCACAACGTCGTCGTCTTCTTGATATTTTTACGATGATTTCTACTTAAAAATACGTAAGCAGGTTATATATGGATGGAGAAAGGACGAATAGTTTTTCAAAAGTGTGCAGAGTTGAAGGCAAAACCCAGAAGAGAGAAAAAACGAGAGGGAGGGAGTGTGATGCGGCAGTCAGCAAGACTCAAGTCAAGAGACCCATTAGCCACTAATGGTCCATATCACTTTTCCTTTTTTTCTCTTCAATGTCAACGCCGCATCAAACCTCGATATCTGTGAAATATTCTGTAACGATCCCAATAGATGTGCACCACCACACCGCTCTCTTTTCCGGTTCATTGCTCTCCACTTTATACACCACCACCGTAAGTGAGAGACAGAGGAAGAGAGGGACAAAAAAAAGGAAACTGCACAAATACAGCGTTAGTGTGGCGGTGGTGTTTGTTGACAATGTCACTTTTACCCGTGTTGCTCACCGAGGTTGATTTCTCGATTAGATTTGCTACTAGGTATTTTCACAGTGGAATGGTCCCCCTTTTACTCCTCGAGGTTTGGGGAAGTGGCAGTTAGGCTGAGTTGGGAAGACAAAGCTAAAGCTAAAGCACCCACAGCAGCAAGTGATGCAGCGAGTCAGATAGAGATGCGAACGCCAAGTCCTAAGCAATCAAACAAGATACAATCAATGGGAAGAGAGACATGACCACTTCTGTGTAGTTTAGTGAAGTTGATTCATGTCAAGAGCGAACGAGTAAAAAGAATATATAGTGAATATCCACATTGAAAAAAAGCAAGTAAACGAGAATGCAACTAGCCTAACGTTGCTGTTTCTATATGCCTGTCTGCTACACTTTTTTATGGATGTGTAATAATATGTGTCTATTAGTTTGCCCCAGCCACCACTGTGCACAATGCCACCCTTCACCACCATTGACACTGTCTTCCTCTCTGCCGTGACAGTAGGAGGACGAGGGTCACAACTTTCAACTAATCCAAGACTTTCTCTTTCCTCGCTTCTCCCATTTCTCTCTTCTTCAAGAAAATAAGTAAATATCTTCAAAGTTGTATATATAAATTTATACCGAGTGTGTGTGTGCATGAACTTTTTTTATTCGAATGCGTGCATCTGATTGGGAGAGGAAGAAGTGTAAAGAGTAAAAAGCTCCACTTCCCCCTTTTTATCCATTTTTTTTCTTTGGCTTTTTAAGCTTGATTTTCGTCCTTGTCGCTTGTCCACTGAGCGCTTTCCCTTGGCTCTGACATGTCCTTTTGCCTTTCTCTCTCTCTCGTTTAGTTGTTCTCTTTCTCCGGTCTCTTCGTCTTCATCATCGTCATCATGATCCCTTTAGCTTTTGCCATCTCATGAGCTTTCTAAACTAACGCACACTAGAAAAACAGTGGAAGCGAAAAAACGGAGGACAAACGAGGGAGCGCGACGAGATAGAGAATTATAGAAAAAAGTTTGTCCTTTCTTCGCGTCCCCACGCGTCGCACTTTATTGTGTGCCGATGGATTTTTCGTGTGTGACGAGAGATGTTTATCTTATTGGTTGCTGCACAAAGCAACTGAAGAGGAACAAGAAAAAGCAAAACTTTTTTTTCAGATCCTATTGCACCTAGGGAGGGGGGAGGGAGGCAAACATTTTTTGTGCGTGTATGTGTGTACTTGTATATTATATGACTTTTTTGTATGAGAGTGATATGCACTGAAATAAGTTGTACATATTAAACCGTATTGGTGAATGTGCTCTCTCTTTCTGTACTTATTTGCTTTTACTTGAAAAGGTATACATATATTGTTAACAAAGTATAAAAATGCTAGACTGATTCTTCCTCTGATTCTCTTCTCGAACTCACTCCTATTATTCACTTTGTAAAAACGGGAGTTCCGTAGGGAGGTAGAAATCCGTTTTGTGTGATATAAGCCGTAGCTGAGAGTGTCAACGACCACACGTACCTATGGTGCAAGTCAGGAAGATATGTACACGCAAAAGGTAGTCCGCTCTGAGTAAAATATGAGAGACATAAATAGTGTCTTGTACATTGTCGAGTAGAGAAAGAGGGAGAGGAGGAAAGGGAGCTTCCGTGTTTTATAAAAGTAACTAGCTCTTTCTCTCTTTCCCTTGCATAAGAGTTTCAGCGGAAGAGACGAAAGAGAGAGAGAGAAAGTGAGAGAAAGGAAACAGTCTCTGTATGGATGTACAAACGTGCCACTGCTTTCTTACTGTGGCTTTTGTGGTTTGGGTTTTTTCCTTTCCATTTGATGCAAGAAAGAGCGAAATAATTGGGTTCCTTCTGGCTCCGACCACGACTCTCAAAAACTGCAGTTTTCTCACAACTATAAGCTAGGAAGTGCGACTGCAATGTTGAAATCCTGTATATGATGTACATATATACATTATATCATGTATAGATTCATATGGAAGGTTCATGATGAAGCAGAAAGACCCCTCAGTGGAAACTTTTTTCTGCACTTTTTCATATGGTAGAATGAATGAATGGAGAGAAAAACTAAGAAAAACGAATGGAGCAAGATTCGTTTTACTCTTAATAGAAAGGAAGTCAGAGCCAGATCTCCTCTCCCTTTGTAAAGTCAGTGAAAACCTTGGTGTTTTCCTCTCCAAACTGTGGATGGTTTTACTTTACCAAACGAATTGAAGCATTTCCCAAAATGCTGGAATAGTAGAAGGTACAAAAACCAACGAGTCTGCAAAAGAGCAGAAAATGAGGTAAATCTAGAAAAAGGTTGGGAAATCATGTTACGTATTGCATACATTCATTAACGGGTGAGCTCATGGCTTGTTGCCGTCTACGTATAACAAGCAACACGAGTTGAAAAAAGAGAAGAAGAAAGCTTTTAAGGGCAATAATAAGATTATTGAATTCCAGACGCACAATAATTTTCGTCCGTATTCTTATTATGTAATATATCAACCACTTGGAAGTGATATTACTGAAGTATTGACGTACTCGCCTCTTCCAACTAAAGGGGTGTGTTCTACAAGGGGTTTGCACGGGGTTGAGTGATTTTTTAGCCTTTAAAGGTTTGGAAACAATACATGCTCTCCTTGTGCATTACACATTTCCCTTGGAAGGAATGAGTGAATGCATCTGAATAATCATAGGTCTAATTTTGTATAGTTTGAAAAGTATAGTTACTTTCTCTGAATCAAACATGTAGGCTGCATATTCTTAAAATGTATATGTATGTATTAAATTGAAACTATAATATATTTTATCTTTAACATTTCCTGTCATTTTCGTTACCATTTCATTAAATTAAAACATTTGATGTTTTTGTCAATAGTGGATGAATAGAGGTTTGCTTTTTATTCGTCAGGTAATCCTGTCTGATCCCCATCTAATGTTATGAACACCAGACTTATGAGAATCCGAGAATGACGAAATTCCTAAAAATCCTTCAAAGTTTTATACATAATTAACAGCACGGATAGAGCTCGTCACATCAAGCATTCAGCGAATAGGAAACATGATCACTTTAAAAATTATACTGTCACTTCATTACACAAACAACTTCTATTCATATATTTTCCCCAGAATGGACCTGTTTACATTGAATGCTTGTGTATATATCAAATGACTAACTCCTTCCTTGAAGAGGAAAAATTGAAAAGGAGTGCAAACAAGGGCTCATTTTGTAAGTCTAAAATCTAAAAATTCAACAACTTGACACAAAAACCCAGTTGAGCCAACCGGTTAGCTTGAACTAAGAGCATGATGAAAGATTCACTTCTGGCATGAAACGTACCCTTAGAATATAAAGACTTAGTTGGTAATAAATAAAATGACACCCTACTTATATGCCGGGTATGATTAGCAGTACTCCATAGTTAAATGCTGTGGTACACTCGACTTCCATTGTGTAATTGGCTTCGCAAGTTATACGAGTAAATACTGGTGAAGTTTACAGGAAGTTTTGGTTGCGCCGCGGGACTTACAGTTTGTAACAGATAGAAGCAAAGGCAGATATAGGGTTCTAAATGGATATTTTCCATAAAGCACAGAAATATTATGTCACATGCCATTGGATATTGCCTAAACACCTCAAACAGATCCTAGCTAAACGAGAGCAAGTAGTACAAAAACGACAACAAAGAGTTAGTTACCTTCGGATAAGTGCCGATACTTGGAAAAGGAAAAGAGACGAGTTACTTGGTTTCAACAAATTTTAATTTTTTACTTTGGCTCTCATTTCAGCTTGTTTATCTGCGACACAAGCGCATATAAAATCATAGGTTATAGCTGCTGCTGCATAGCTTATGAAGAACTCTTCAGTAAGGGTACACATTTATGCACATTTTATGGGTTTCTTCACTCACATATTCTCCGCATCTCATGTGGACAGGGTCCCAATTGTGCGTTAATGGTATGAAGAATGATGTTACGATGATTATTCTACTCGTTTCTAATACAACTTCCCCTTTTCGCATTCATGTTCAACGATGCACGACACACCAAAAAGGATATTTCCACTTTGCATCACAGTGCACAAATATCTCCCCACAACCAGGAATTTCCTCCACTGGAAAAAAACCCAAAAGAAGAGAGGAGTGCCAACGGAACGATTGTGCTAAAGTTTGCACTGGTTCCAAAAACGCTTATTGCTGTACAGAAATTATATGCTTGCATATCTCCAACAAATCATAAGATTCCAAGAAGGGAAGCATTGACAACATACATGTCTATTAGGAATATGTATTCGTTTGGTGTATGTATGTAGACGTGTCTATCTGTGAAGACTGTATATCAACGCCTTACACTCTCAGGATAAGAAAACTTGGCTTCTTGCAATACATCATATAGGACACAAGAGCAAAGTGACACTTTGCTGAAAACAGGAGAGAAAAAAGAAGTCGACTCCTCTCGGTTTTTTGTGCATAATAGTTCTAAACGTTATATAGAATCTTTCCGTGTCTCTCTCTCTCTGGAGCTTTTCTTGTTCATATCAAAGCTCAAGCGAATGTATGACTTGGCTGAGTGAATATAGGTTTTTTCTTTCTCCCATCTCTCTTCTCTCCTCTCTTGTAATTTATTACCGTAATTAACAAGGAGGAAAATTATCCTTCATGTTCCACGTATCGCCTGGAGAGCCTCACCATACCATGACTGCATTGCATTTTCCTTACGTTATTACTTGAAAGAAGCAGCGACAAAGAAAAAAACGGAGGTTTGCCAGCGAAAGCGTGAAGTCTTGTTCATGATCAAAAAAGCAATAGAGAAGACCATATATACACAGATAGGCTGTGCATACGGATGATACGAATGGAGTTGGTGTGAAGGCTAAAGTCTTACCGTCAAAATTTTTTTGAGTGAGTGTGGTGTCGTGTTTTCTTCAGAGTTTGGTGTATGCGTCCAAAGAGGCTGAGGAAAAAAGACGAAGAAAGCATGCCTTCATTCAGTTATTCAGAGGTCTCTCATTAAGACTCATGTTATGCAATAGGAAGTGGAATCGTAAACAGAGAATTGAGATGGGTTGCTCTTTTCCTATGTCCTCGTCTAGAAATGGAACAACACATTCTTCGTCATTCCTTATTTACGATGATTTTCTCACGCTTTCTTCACTCTCCAAAACTGAGTGCTACTGTTCTCTACTAGTATTATAAACAGACAAGGAGGAATGATGATATGATTATGAGTACCCGTATCACCATCACCCCTTAGAATAATAGGGATGGGCGATCACACTAATATCAAAATCGTGGAGTGTGTGTGAATATACTTATCCATCGGATGCATACATTTTAGTTAAAGTGACCATTTTTCTTTTTGTAACGTGCATACCTATATGATTATATATAGAGAGCTTCTCATTTTACTGGTGTAAAATGACACTATTAAGTGGTATAATCAAAATAATAATTTGCACAGAAACTCCACACCACCACTCACCAGCACCAACTAAAAGAGCTAACAAACTATGCACGGCCATACCTAAATACCCATGTGGACGAGTGAAAACAGTTTAAGAATTTTTGCGGACAGTGCGACGACCGGTGTTGCTGAATGGGCTGTACACAGAAAAAAAAGTATGAGTACAGATATAACATCTTTGCGTGTTTGTGGGAGCACACAGGAATTTCCGAGAAAAGGAGGCAGAGAGAGAGAAAGAAAAAAATCCATTGGAAGACAGAAGGGAAAATGTATGGAAGCAAGCTGTGGAACATTATTATTATCATCATTATTATTACACATAATATTGTATGTGGCTGATGAGCAGAAACGAAAATGAGCATTTTTTTTTAGTACTCATTCCACGAGAAGGCTCACTTTCGCTCTCTCGCACAGTCGGCATATTATTTTCTGTATGTCTGAGTGTGTGTGCACTGGCTGCTCCCAGGCACGACTTTCATTTTATAGACTCACTTAAGTCAGAGTCACCACTATATGCGTATAAACGGAGAGAGAGGGAGAGAGTAATGATGAAAACATCTGCATAATGTTTTCGACTGGAAGAAAGAACCAAAGTGGAACACACAGATAACGTGTGGAGAAAGTGAGTAAAAGTCGACTTTTCTCTCTCTCATTCGCTCTTTCAGCTTGGCCACAGCAAGCCACGGTTATCACAGCCAGTCCATGAAGCATGCTTCATTTTTGTTCCATTTTTTTCTCTCTCTCTCACTTTTACTCTCATTCTCTCTTTGTAGTCATCAGGAGTATTCTACTTTCTTGGAATATTTAAGACGGCTTAATGCATGTTATATGTATAATACAAACAAGGCAACGTAAACCTGTCATAATCTACAACTTACCTCATAATAAATCGGATGTTGCTCTCTCTCCTTTTCTTTGCATTTCTTGTCATTTCCTCCCGCTTCCATTCTCGGTTTACCAGTATACTAAAAATACACGTTTTTTCTCTCTCTGTGGACATATTTTTACGTGTAGCGAAAGAATACATTCACGATCCTCAAAGCGTTGTGCACTCTCCCTGCTCTTGTGGTAGCTTCAAGGTTTTCCCACGGAGAGACCTCGTTCGTTCATTTCTTTTTTTATCCTCGCTTGCATTGTTTCTTTGCTCTCATAATAGTCTGTTGTGTTTATGCGTGAAGACAGTAATGGTACATTGAACACTGGCAAAGGGAGAAAGAAAGGGGGAAAAGGAGACATAAATGCTCTTGTATTTGTTACAGTGTGTGAGCATGAACATTATCCTTTTCACTCAGTCATACGAAGCAGGAGTAAAAGCGACACTAGGACTTTCTTGGTTACAGAAATGCAACTCCAGCTCTTCTATGTGGTGTGAAGAGTCATTTTTTGCAACGGTTTATGCTGCTAATGAGTTTGCGATAAAAATGGCTAAAGGGAGTCGTATATAGCTGAAGCATGGCTGTTGAGAGAAAGGTGTACTCACGGGCGTGGTAAAAAAACCAAAGAGTCTTTTCTTGTCGGTGTGTGCATCTTGAAAAACATCGTGGACGGGATAAGTGGGGGATAAGTCGTTGTGATAATTTGGGAGGAAGCAAAGGAAAACACAGTGTCTGTCCTCCTAGCTCATTTGCTCACTTTCTCCCTTTACTCTCTCGAGCTTAAAATAACGATGACTTCCACGTATAACTCATGCCGAGCACCAAATACGAAGAAACATACTCACCTACTTTCCCCTACATGTGTGTGGAGATTGAAAGAGATTCTTTCGGGAGAAAAAAAAGTAGTCCGAGAAGTGTCTCTTTGTCGTTAAAAGTGACAGGAAATAGAAGGATGAACTCTTTTGAAGGTGCACAATTCTCTACATGTATACATACATATAACCATTTTTATATCAACATCTGGTGACCCAAAGCTCAGTTGAAGCTCTGCTTGAAATTTTATCCGCTGTGCGGAGAACAACAAAAATTTCGTGGACATTATGTTTCTCACGGTATACACTCCACACTTAATTTCCAATATGTACAGCAAGGAGGAGAGGAGACAACGGTCTCCTGAAAGCATCCTGGTGATACAATAATAAAGGAAGAACGAACACTGAGAAAGTGTACGAGTGTCTCTGACTTAATCTTCATCATCAAGTTCGATTATCTCTTGTGAAGTTAGTGTTACACTCTTCAGTAGGCTATTTTTAAAAGGGGTAAAAGACGAGCTCGGAGAGGATGGGTAATAATGGATCTGGAACGATCTCTCCTGCAGTTTGTATCCGTTTCGAGTTCGGACGGATATTGGAAGTGATGCCATTATCAGTGCAAACAACATGCCAGTTGCCACTACTACATTGCTCACAACAGCTCCCTCCGTTTATTCTCAATTGCCTATATACTAGCGGTGTTCCAGCTCATGGAAAAGATGGGGAGAGAGAAAGGGGGAGTTGTGTGTATGTGTGTGCCACCTTCAAGATTTCTTTTCAAGTGGTTCCCACCTCCTTCCCAAGTGAGTGAGAGAGGAGTGTGTGTCCTTCCCAAAAAGTTTTGTGCAATGTGTACTACATGTTGTAGCCTGCCCTCTGTTTATATATTTGTCTTACGACGCAGTCAAGTCACTATCAATGACACGAGCCTTGAGTTCTGACACAGAGACAATAGTCCTTGGAGAAAGGGGAGGAAGAAAGGGGAAACATTTTAACTGATTGATTGATGGGCTTTGGAAGCTCGGCTGATTCTTCACTTTGAACTTTTTTCCCTTCACGTGTGCCTCTTGGTCCGATTTCTTTTTCGCACTCTCTTTTCTCCCCGAGCCCGCCGCTTACAGGTGCATACTCCTTTTAACGACATATATACCCAGTTTGACTTGGAAAGGCTGTAAAAGATATTTATAGATGAAAGGAAAAAGGAAAAACAAAAAAAAGTGGAGCACAATTATTCATGTTGTGTAATCTATGGGAAAAAAGAGAGAGACGAAGGGTAAAAAATGTTTGGAGGAAATATGCCGTTAGTGATACTCTTTTGTTTTCTCCTCTTCCACCTTCCCTTTTTATGCCGAATGAAGCCGTGATTGATTTCGTCGGATCCGTTAAAAATATGTCAGATTCTAACTGGAAATGACAAGGAAAAACAATACGAAGAAAAAAAACGGCCCACATGTCAGAATCCGTGAGAGAATCGAGTCTGGGAGAGAAAGCGCCCGGAACTTGCGTACGTTGTACATTTACCATCCGATCCGTCTTATTCGTAGAAGATAGAGGAAAATCAAACAGTCAGACGTTTCCGTTTACGGCATTTGACCTTTCTGCAGTACAGTTCGGTGCTCACATCAAAGAGCTAAGCGTTTTTAATTTTTCTTTTCAATTAGAACCACAACCAGTGAGCTGCTGAAGTCTTTCACTTTTATCTATTTTCTTCGTGTGACGCAAACAGAAGGGGAGATTAATACCCACGCAGTCGATGTGTTTGTTTTTCGCATATTTTACGCCTCCTTTAACAAGACTGTGAGATTTGTCATTGAAACAGCTACCGACTTGCGAAGGAATACTTATATAGTTAATGTTTACACTAGACCATATGTATGCTCATCGTTTGATCTCAGTTTTGTCTTTTGGATATTTCGTAATTATTCATAGTGAAGTTGATTTCGTAGTAATTACTCTCGCATCCGTTAATGCAGACCATCTGTGATGATGCCGTTTTAATGGCTTTTAAGGCAGGAATTGTGTAGATCACATGTTTCGTGTAGAAAAACAAGAAAGCGCTCTTTTGAAAGTTTGTTGTGGTTTAGTTTGCTGTTTCGTCGAGTCGAGTTTCTCGAAATTTAGTCTAATATTAGCTTTACCGGAGTTTCATTTAAGGCGACCTAAAAGGTGCTTTTGTTAATCTATTTGAATGAAGTCAAGTTAGTTGTAACAAACTTTTCTTGTTTGATGAGATTGAAATTTGAAACCGCTTTCTTCATTTTGATAAGAGCAGTCACATGGCAGCAGCTACATTCAGCTCGACAATCATTCTTTGCAGTAGCAAGGTCACAAAATTCGTGATTGAATTTGGAAAGAAACAAGACTCAAAAAGTTGTTTCCTTTTATAAATTTTTTCTTTTTTTGAAGTGTACTTGTAAAGATTGAAGGTCCATTTCAAAGCTGGCAGTAGATGACTTACGTATACATGGGCAAGTTATGCAATCCTACAAACTTTTGAAGTGCTTTGAAACTGGATTTGATAGCTCGGCTGCGGAAAATGCAATGCTCTGTATTCTTGCAAGTGTTATTTGAATTCTATGAAAAGGGACGACTGGATAGCAATTGGTCATACGAGTACAGCATACAACAACGCTACTTCTTGAGTTCTAGTTTTTGTGTGATGAGAAAGTTCTCACTTGCACTATCGATGCTTTGCACTGAACGGGGATTTTAATGACATTTAAATACATATAGATAAATAACGCTTAATGATAAGGCAATGCTTGTTTAAACATTATCGGAAAGAGCAAATCAAAGTAGATTTTTACATATTGAGATTCATTTGACGTGTAGACCAGCCTGGATTGAAGAGTTTTTCTCCTAGCAGAAAGACATGTTTAACAGATAGGGAGACCGACGTTGTTGTTACCTTGAATAAATAAACTACGAATGTATCATCGATCATAACATTCATTAAAAGAGACACATTTGTATATAGACGTACTAACAAGAGTTAGCTAGAATCGCGAAGTATATTTCTGCTACGTTATATTTGTAGTGATATTGGATATTGGAAAATAGTATTACTATTTTCTGGACTGCAGCAAGGGTGTATACCCCACAACACGTGAAACCGCAATGCTACATACTTTCTAATTACCACAACATAAACTTTGCTTTGTCTTGTTGTGGTTTGTGGTGTATACGTGCGAATTTACTCAAGTGCAATAGTTTCTGTCCTTGATTGACGTTACCTTGAATGCAGGATGAATAATTGAAGTACTGGAATCCTTAGAGGCAATACACACAATCATGTTTCTCTTATTTAGGTCAGTCATATAAGGCTAAATCCAGATGCTTTTGTAAATTCACTCTTTTGGATTCTTTGCGTGGTTTTACGTTTACAAAGGCATGTCTAAAAAGAACATCCTTGTACATTTTTGTGATTTTCAAAAACAAGCTGTAAAGCCCATCTTAAGCCTATCACTGACTGGTACGCAATCACAAGTCTCTCCATTTAGGTACCTCCATTACTTCAGGATAAATGTCACCGATGTCTTTCGGAGAGGAGTTCCAGTGTTGAGTGATGAAATTTAAATGAAATGGTATCCAAAAGGAAAATATTTTGATATCATAATAACGCGATCATGCTAGCGATGCCCTAGATTTTATCCTGCATCGCTCTCCTTTGGGATCCGTTCTGCTTGTCAGCCAACTCTGCATGCTCTCACTTGTAGGGCCTTGAATGTCTGTGTTGTTGCAAATATGACAAGAAGAAAGTAGCAACAAGATTTCTTTTCTCTTCGAAATAAGAGAGAAAAATCTCCAATACTTCCCATACTTATTCACCATACACTCAAATACTCTCATGATCATGATGGTCGTTTTATTTATTATTTTTATTCTGGCGGAAATGTAATACCTGTGTATACAATCAATATTAATGCCAGTATTGCACACATTCCGGATACCTATCTCTCTCTTTCTCTTTAGAAGAAAGATGAGAAATGTGAAGAGTGCCTTGTCTTTTTACTCTTCCTTTTTTGCTCTTTCTGCCTTCCATGCCGAAAGTGGCACTTGTACAAGTCGAATGACGAGAAAGACTGGCAGTCACATGCTGCTCTCAACTTAAACTCGGGATGCTGACTGAATGGAATGTTTTGGCTTACGACTCTTCCATCACCACACCGCTCCTTTTTATCCGCAGTTCACGACTGCTTTTCCTCATGCTCTAACGGAATATTCTGCTCGCAATGTACGCATATATATGGCCAAGGTAGATTGGGATGGAGCGCATGTTCTCTTACCAAGGAAAAACGTAAATTCGTTTCCTTTCCTCCTCCGCTACCACACCACCATCCGTCCAGTGGCGAAAGGGTAGCAGAGCTGAAGCTCACAACTCATACATTTTCTCTCTCAATGCGAGTCTACTCAGCACATATACCACACACACACACAAACACCACTACCGTATCGACAATGGGACTAAATGGAAGAGACGGAAAAGGCCCTTTTCTTGTACTGCTCCCTACCATTTCATCCGCTACTCTATTACAGGGAAGCTCTCTCGTCCGCTTTTTTGGAGAGTGTAATGGGCTCCTCGATTATAGCGGGGACTAGCCAAGAAACCGTCTGTCTCTATATCACAGTAATGCTCCGTTTTTATTACACGAGTTTACCACTGTGTTTTTGTGTGTGAAGTGTGTATGTGATCTTACCACTGGGCGACCTTAGCCTAGGACTTTCCACTCTTTTTTCTTCACTGCTCTGGCCCTCCTTTCGCTCTGAGCTTTCCTCTCTCGCTCTCGCTCTTTCTTTCTCTCTCACTACAACTGGCTTTCCACATTGCCCCTGCTCGTCAGTCAACACGTATTTGTTCATGCAGAGAGTTGTGTGAGGAGGCTGCTCTCCACATTTTCCATTTTTTTCACCGCAACCTGGAACATTTTCCCTGTTTCATGTGTGATCCACGTTGGGCTTTACCGACACCGTCTTCAAAACTTATATGATCTCAAACAGATTGTGCAACATGGGTCGCATAATATAATGAGAAGGGAACTTAATAGGACATCCTTTGAAGGTTGGAGCTCTGTGAAGTGTTGACAAATATAAAGTCACGAGAGTGAAATTAGTTTACAAGAAAAAGTTAAGAAACACTACGAAATACGCACTGTGTCAAGGGTGAGTGCTGCCGAGAAATTAGGTGAAAGTCTGAGAGTCGAAAAAAAATTACAAAAGCGAATTTCTCTTGCGAAAGTTTGCTTTAGGATATACATAAAAGGACAGGATTTAAGACATACACTTAAAAGACGGCCGAAAAAATGTGGGGCAGGCACAAGACTCGAGCCTCACTTTGAAGTCAAGTTGAGGAGGAAAGAACAGTGATTGTTGTGCGAGCAAGAATTGTTAAAAGGAAGGACAATAGACTATTTTGCCGAGACCGATACCAATTCACAACATCAGTGTACAAAACAACTTAACACAGCTAAACGAGAATATAAGCAGGTACAATACCCGTGAAAAAATGCACTTTCACTTTGTTCGCTCATTTTTTCTGGTGGACACAGTCGTAAAAAAAACTTGTTGTGCATTACAACTCGTGTAACTTGTCAAGTGGGAAGTAGGGAAACTTGATTTTGCATGTGCATATCGCCATCAGCCATCATCATCAACATCTCTTATATTTTTATGAAGTGAACGAGTTCTGCCTGAAGGAATTCTTTTCTTGTTGCTTTCTCCCTTTCACTTTCTCCCGTCGTTTTTGAACCTCCTGTTCACAAAAGAATATATAAATTTCACACGACGACATACACAAGTGTCCTCTGAACAACGTGTTGATTGCCTCTCCGTTTACCCAAGACAGCCGTTAAAAAAGAGAGAAGTACACTACTAAAAGTACTAAACATAACTCTGTGTTCCTTCTTCAGACACATAGCGCGCGTTGTTCCGTGTATTTTTTCTTTGAGGTATCTGCACCAGGAGGAAAAGAAAGAAATTGTGTAAGTAACAAAAAAGGCGAGAGAGAGAGAGGACGAAAAAAATCAGCTCAAGCTCTAGTTTTAGTTGATGGAGAGAAGTAAAAGCGGCAAGTGTTGTTGTTATTGTTCGTCGCATTTTTTCACAATATTACTCTCTTGCAGTCCTCATCACACCGCATTTTGTATTGTGGGACTACAGGGAAAGCCGGTGTGCGGTTGTGTGCGGTGCTCCGGTGAAGAGACAATTTCAATATCTTTTCTGACACAAATGTGAGGGAATGACAATGGGGAATTGGCAAGAAAGGCAATACTGAGAAGCATTTAAGGCGGTATTGTGTGTCCCTTAATGGTGTGAGAATTCCGACAAAAGGATCTCTATCCTCGCCCAATTGTCTGAATACCATAGATATAGAGAATACACGGAGAATGTCGTGTGTAGAACACGTTTGGTCGCCGTGTTTTGTGGGAAATGTGTACAAGTGATGCTGCTATCGGTGTTTGGTGTGAGCTGGCTTAAACTTCAACCGACTTTCTAATATTCATTTTAAGCCCGTCATCGTTTTTACAGGCACTCTGTCTTCTGAGAAACACGCAGTAGAGAAGATAGTAATATTGGAATGATTCTGGGGTTCCAATCATCGCATTACGAAACCTGAAAATAAACCTCCGAAAATAAACTGTGAATTGAACTATATTCTGTTCGTGGATCAACTTCTTGTAGTCGAACATCCGCAATAGTAATTCTTGCGGAAACACTTTTATGAATGTAGGACAGGATACATGGGGAGAATGTGTGAAGAAGAAAGATTTTTATTCGTGTTTGCGAATTGTTGTCATTTCTCTCTCTTCCCCTGATTCTACCATATCGTTTTCAAGTGTTCAAGTGAAGAAATCACAGAATTGCTGCGACACAAGGAAAGCCGTAGAAAAGACGAGAAGAAAGCAGAGAACCGATTAAAGTCTCTGTCTACTTCGTCCTACGCGACTGGTGTTTATTGCCATTATACTTTATTATTTGTGACAGTTTTAGGGATCCCTTATTTCTTCTCATGCCATTCCAACCATCCAAAAACGTGAGTGTGTGTATCTCTCGTGTGTGCGTTGGTTTTCTTTCTGCTGATGTGCTTCAACAATAGAAGAACATCATGTACTGCGGCTACCTTTTTCAGCTCGAAAAAAAATCTACAAAAGAGTGCTTGAGGTGAGACATGTCCTGTGGTAGGCATCAGAAAATATCTTGAGTGAACTCGTCGAAAGCAAAGAAGGAAATAAAAAAAAATCAGCTTCCGCACCCACCAACGAACCAACTGACTATCCTATATACCCTGGCTCCGATTTGAGTGTACCTATAGAGGCACAAACATAAAAATGATCTTTTCAATTCAATGCCGAAATCTCGACATTCCAACTCGACTCCTTGTCTGAAAAGAGGAAAATAAATACGCAAAAGGAACAATTCAACTGAAAGGTTAATGACAGGTAAGAATGAATGGATATGAAATGACTTTTTTTCTTACATCAACTTTTTATGTCGTCGTCGTAGGCTTTGCTCTAGATACATTTAAAGGCTCTCATGCTAACTTTAGTGAAGCAAGGGGACTCTCAGAGACTGTGTGTGGGGGAGAGCCTCAAAAATACCTTGGCTCACTTTCTCCTCCATCTGTTTCCCATTACAAGATAACCGTGATCACAAGAGGACGATGCTTTTTTTTTCCTCTTCTGGTCCAAATGAAATAGTGACACGTACACACGAAACTATTGGTTTTACACATACCTACCCGTGTGCATTCATATTCCAATGCTCAAGCACTCAACAGTGAGATGGGCTGCTACGCTTTCACTCTCGCTTTCCCCGTATACAGTGCCAATAAAGTGGCAAACCCTTTCTCCTTTCCTTGTCATGCCTTATCCGAAAGGGGATTGACTAAGAGTGTAAACTCTATGAAATGGACAGTTTTCAAAAGCTCCTGCTACACATACATAAATCCTTTGGAGTTCTCTGGCCTTTTTTCGAATTGTCCACATTCTAGTAAATACACAAGATATCCATCTCCTCTCTGTTCTGCTTTTCTATCGAAACTGGCAGAGTGAAAGAAAAGTAACCAAACTGTAACTGGTATATAGCCAATCGTCAAAAGCAGAGTAAACTCTGTGTAGTAAAGTTTCGCCAGAGAAGGCAAGTAGTAAAAAAGTTGAGGGAAAAACTACGAGTTCGTTATGGTGTTGGTAGTGTGGTAGTGTACTCGCACAAATATCTGATATGCCGTAGCACGACTTTTTTCCGACTTTTTTTCACATAAACTTTCTCTTTTGGGTTTTTTCGAGTCCAGCAAAGATATTCCTTAGAGATATGAAAGGGAAAAAGTAGCGAACTGCATGTCCTTGACTGATAGCATCACATCACATATTGCAACTGTGTGTAACACTGACGGAATGCAGAATACAATGAAAGAGAGAGAGTGAGTGAAGGCGAACAAGACGGAAGGAGAGGAAAAGAGAGCAGCAGAATGTCTGTGTCTGTGTGGCTATATGTACATATCTTGTCTCGTTTTTTTCCACTGGAAAAGGGACACACCACATGATTCGGACTTTTGTGAGAAAAAGGGGGTGAAGAAAGAAACAAGTCAGAGAGAATCAACTGAATCAACCATAAAATAAAATAAAATAACGATCAAGGAAGAAAAGGGAGAAAGCGATTTATTCCGAAACCCGATTCTTACCGACCCAGTTTTATTTCTAATGATCTTTTTTCTACTTTTACTTACTGCTCCCTCACATATGAGTATCTCTCGTGTCTGTATTACTTATCCATATCGTAACAAAGTTGAAGGAAAACGAGTTGAACGTCCCATTCTCATGAGTAGCTCGAGC
This sequence comes from Alloscopus bannaensis, assembly GCA_027743745.1. Lineage (NCBI taxonomy): Eukaryota > Metazoa > Arthropoda > Collembola > Entomobryomorpha > Entomobryidae > Alloscopus > Alloscopus bannaensis. The sequence continues at coordinate 29,897 of JAHZMW010001208.1, read as the reverse complement.
GTTTCTTCTCACAGCTACCTCATCTTATCTCATCTTGAGCATTGTGTGAGACGGAGAGAGAGAGAAAGGAAGAGAAAGTGCTATTTTAACTCTGGGGTTCACGGACGGGGAGTGAACAGAGGACGAAAAAAATAATAAAGGAAGAGAGAAGAATAACTCTGAACGTCCGTAAGAATTCTTTCATGGGAGATCAAGCAAAAGACTTTCTCTTCTCTCGTTCTTATTTTTATTTCACTTTCTCTAAATTTTCACTTTCTCTAAAAGTCGCAGCAATGTGTATGCCCTTCTGCTTTCGCGCGTTTGTTGAGTCAAATCGTCCTTAGGCTGTTCTTCATTTTGTTATTTTTGCAACGAGAAATGGAGCACGGGAGTGTTGACGGTCATGGGAAAGAAAAGTGGGACAAAGGGGAGGAAAAGTCGATGAAATATTTTGTGTTTGCAGGGACTGTGGCTGCTGGTTTTATGAATGGTTGACTTTTCAGGCCCTCCGAAAATGTAGATACCTAAATCTCACGGCTAGGCTCGAATTCGAATTCAATTTTTACCTGTACCACTGCTCACATGTATTGAAGAATTCTACATGTAAGGGTGCTGCATGAACGTATCTTATCATCGTACTCACTTATAGGCATTTAGATTCATGAAGAGGCATGAACGGTTTTTTCATTTGACCTTCAGAATCAATTAATTGTGTCGNTCACTTATAGGCATTTAGATTCATGAAGAGGCATGAACGGTTTTTTCATTTGACCTTCAGAATCAATTAATTGTGTCGGTTGCAATAGAAAAGGACCTACACACAAATTGTACTTTAACGAGATATTCATTTGTTTTTATCAACCTGTAAAAATTCATTACTACTTTTAATTTGATTTTTCCATTTTGTCTGTGGACGAACAGTAGTTGACAGCTTTCACTCTGTGTCATGTACTCCACGGTACGCGGTAATATTGGCTTCATTAAGCGTTAGGGTACTCTAAAAAAAATAAGGATTGTGATGCCAGAAGCATGCATCGTGAGCAGTGTGAGCTGTGGATGTAAATGTGCGTCATTATTAATGCTTATTGTTGTGGAGTACACAGCCCGTAATTGAATTAATCAACTCACTTTATCCTTCAGCCCAAAAGCACACAGCTCTTCATAAGTATAAAGGATTTTTCACCCAAGGTACCTGAAAGAAAATGCTCAGGAAAAAAGTGCGGCACTGCTTTAAATAGCTTCTCCTTTCCACAGTAATTACATTATGTACATTAACTAAATTTACAAAGAGTTGTTGAACATTTTATGCTTTTGAACTAAATATTTATTAGCCTTCCCTATGAGAGAGAGGTGACAGCAGCTTTTGTTTCATTCTCCCTTTGAGCCACAACACGTCTCTAGGTTGGTAATCCACACGGTGATATGATCAGTAGTTCTATTACATCCATATGCATGAGAGTGAAAAAGTAGAGTGAAGTAAAGCCCGTGTTTCAAACCCGAGTTTTGAGGTACTTCACATAGAATATTTTGCAAATACTCGTTAGTGTTTGATGTTTTCCTCGTGTCGTCTTGCCTAACAATACAGTCTATTCGGTAGCCCTATACACCCAAATCTGTCAGTCATATCTGCAAATATATCAGGAAATATTCTACATAGTCGGGGATCAGCCTGGGACAAGTACTGTCCCACCGAGAGAATTTTTTCCGAGAAACGCTTAAATAAAAACATGAACTTCTGTTCGGGTAGAGTGACTGTCAACAGTGACAATAATCAAGTCAGATGTCTGCAAAATGCGAATCGTACAAGAAACCTCGTTTCTCCACCAAAAAAGAATTGTCAGCTCTCTAATGACGACTTGACATTTTATCAGGCTGATAATGCAATTGGCAAATTCAATTTCAATAGTGCGTTCACGTAAAGTGTTATCAGCAAATGAGTTGTGTGTGTGGCACACATGCTCACGACGACTTCCAGAGACGCTGCTCCCATCGTTGTCGTTGAAAGACAGATAAAGTGCTTTCAGATTGATATATGCGCGATTTCGGTAAGATAAGGAATCAGTCATTACACTCCCTTGGTGCAGGGTATGTGAAAGACCACACACAGTTATGGGGAACGACCTACTTCCCCCGTCTTCAAACAAAAGTACAATTATACGAAATACAGATATTAGGCATGTATACAAAGACTTTAGTGGGCCTCTCGGAACAAGCAAGTCCGTAATTTGTCCTTTGGGCTCGTTATTAAGAGTCTGAATTTGTGCACCACAGCTGAAGAGACACACTGCTGTCTATCCTAATACGGCAAGCATCGTGGCCAGATTATGTGTATGGCTCTCGCTTTTTAGGGAGTACTACGTCAGAAGGAAGTAGTGGTACGTATAGTCACTGAACTTTTCCATTCCCTATTCACGAGATAATTTTCCTCGAGTCCATAAAAGTTGAGCCGGCGAGTGTGGGCCGGAGACGGCGTCATCATCAAAGTTGAAATTGTGCAACGAGATGTGACATATCAGATTAGCGTGTTTCCATTCTCACAAAATGGCAGCCTCTGAGTATTCTCTCACTCTTTTCTCCGAAATGGGAATTTGAATTATAGACGGAAGAAAATTGTAGGCTCTCTCTCATTCTCTCGTGTACGTCGCCGGATCTTGTTAATTAGTATTCTGAAGTTTGCATTTATGGAGCTATATATCATATCATTAGACAAATCACGCACGCAATCCTCTCCCGCACTCATCCGTCGTGCGAAAATGAGAGTTGTTACTTCAGAAGGATCTGCCAGCACAGCATGTGCATCTTTTACTCTCCAGAATCACGCTTTCTCTACGGATATTCTATACGGTAGAGTCGTCTCTCGCATCGCGTGTGTCGGTGTCCCTACGAGACGAGTTTTCATTGTTAAATAAACATGCTTACGTGCACTCCACATTGCACAGCGTGTGTACGCACAAGGACGCCGGGAACGTATCCATCCATTACTTCGGGTTGGCTAACTCGCCACTAAGCTACACGCCAAAAGCGAAGCTATTCTCGAAAAGATCTACAGCACACTCCAACAGCTGATGCATTAGGCCCGAGTTGGAATCTAATGAATATATCAAGATATCAAGTGACATTCCACACTTTTGTATACTAATGCGTCGTCAATAATTTATGCTTTTTTATTTCATTTTCTATGTCGCTCTTACTTCCTCTCTGTAGACTGGATTACTTTTTAAAAAAGAACTAAATTTATGTACACAACTCTTTTGCAATCGGATGGAAGCACAAGAGAGAGAGAAAAAGTAGGATGTAAAATATTTCGCTTCCCAACTGAATATGCCATGTTTATGCTCACCTTTCTCTCGAAATGAAGTTGATGAATGCAAAGTAAACGTGGAGAGGGACATGAGCACGTACATCATTCCTATTGCCTCAAAAAACACTTCACTTGTTAATACATATGGATGCCGGTATGCGTACATTTTTTTCCTTTTCTCTCATCTTCCCGATTATGTAGTACGTTTTTTTCTACTCCCACTACCACCACCATCATCATCAACATTTCCTGTGTGAGTGTGTGCATCCACCTACTAAAGCATTTTCTATTCATAATACATGAGCGAGAAAAGTGTACATGGCGAAAGTGCCCTTTCCCTGCCGCCATATTCGGAGAAAAAAGTGTTTACTTGTGTCTGGTGGTGCTATCTAGTATAGTATCTTTATACAATATATATGTATGCCTATAACAGTATCCGTGTCTTACGTAGTTTATTTTTGCTGGATGCACATGGCGTAAAAAAGCATAATGCAGTCTAGTGACTGCTCTCATAATCATCATCATCGGAGAAAGTGAGAGAGGGAGAAAAAAAAGAAGAAAATGGCAACATTCACCTTCTCTCCGTCTTCCCTTTTCTACTCGCATCCTCTTTCCTCTTCCTCAACCACTTGGGTCTTTCCTCATTCGTCTTTGGTTTACAACACCACTTGTTCTCAACAAGAGTGCACACACACGTAACCCATACATGAAATTCCGGTCGTGTGAGTAGCACTCTTATACTCTTTTTTTGGGTAAGGCACTATATTACGCACATCACTTTCACTGTACGTACATCTAATATTCAAACGAAACACTTGAGAGGAGAACCTCTAAAGATAATCGTGATGATGGGAGAAAAAAAAGAAAGACTTCACTTTCATGCTTGGAATGAAGTGGTGTGGTAGTGTGCTTCGCTGGCTGCTCATTTTTGTCTCTCATGTGCATCCATATTAGTACGACGACGGAGAGAGAGAGGAAGTACATGCATTATTGTTAGGTCGAGTGGTTTGAGTGAGGAAAATAATATGTTATAAATAGATACAGTTTGTGGCACGTATAGCGAGCTTAGAATGCAGATGAACGTGAATTTTATGCCGGAATATGAAACATGGCGGAAAGAGATACAAGCTCTGATTCAAATTCCTGTATTGCTGCGTATGCAACGCGTGAAGAGCTGAACCCACACGTACGCGTAGGCACACTTTGATTAGACAAACACAATGAAGAAGCCACTTGAGATAACTTGTACAACGAGTCTTACAATGTTGCTTATAAGCCCTCCTTGACAAGAAGAAGCTGAACACTTGTTATTTAAAAAAAATATCTTCATGTCAAGCTCAACGAAATACAACGCACATACACACGGCAGAGCAGCTTTTCTCTCTCAATTTTTTCCCACAGGATTTCCTTTCTCCCTGTGTCTCTCTTTTTCAAATAATGATGATGGAGAGAGTGAAAGGGGAAGGAGATATTAATATGGATATATATCACTTGTATTTCTCTATTTTTCCTTCATGTCTTTGTGCATCCCTGATTTGAGAGAAGGATTTCTTCTGGGTAAGAACTGCAGGGAGAAGGCTCGCGTGAAGCAATCAGTTCTTTTGTCACAGCACACTATATTTAGCATTATGAGGAGCAGTGAAGCAGAGGAAGGAAGATGTAGTTTCACGCTCAAAACAAGAGCATACACGTGTGTGCTTCCTGTACAAGTGTACTGCTCATATATTTTTTTTCTTTGCTTCGTCATAAATTCCAGGGCTGACATAAAGTACTATATAGCAGTAGTATACAACATTCACATTTCCGAGTTTTGGAGAAAGTAAAGAAGACACCCATAATGCGCCACTTTACACCACTTTGCAACAGGGAAAACTAGCATATTTTTTAACCCAAAGTAGTTCTTTCCCTCCCCTTTCTCTCTCTCTCTGTCTCTCTTCCTGTTCTGTCATTAGAATATTTTACCTTGAATTTTTCATTGTGAAAATTGCATTCCTTTGCCAGTGAATTTTGAGTCGACAGCCTTTTTGTTTGTCTAATGAAGAAAACAAGACGGAGTGGAGGAGATTCTCGTCGTGTCTCTCCGTGTGTGTTTGTGCGGCTTTTGGTTAGTGTTCAAGTAAAACATGCAATAACACTTCTTTTGGTGGGCTTCAAAATGATGATGACGACCATCATGATGATGGTGATGGAATGATATGCAATATATGCTCATCGTCGTTTTCTTCCTATTTGATGTGGTTACAAAAGGCTATTACCATCTTCTGCTTTGCTACACTCGCCTTGAACTCTATAGAGCACACAGTCGGCGGAGTGTGAGTGAGTGTGTTGGTTTGGCGTGTGGATTGTGAAGATCATAACACCTTCACCTCCAGAGCGCATATAGATTAGTATTATGTAGATTGAATGAGGATGAGAGAAAGAGTATTTTCCTGCGTTTGTTTAATCTTTTCCACAATGTCTGTCTCTGGATATATGTTTTCTTTCAGTCTCCCGGAGACATGATTACTTTGGAATGTTGTGTTCGCACAAACGGCGGTGGTGGTGAAACATAAAATGTGTATAAGGTTTTGCCTTTCCTACTTGGAGCCTTTGGTGCTCAGTCCTCCACTCTATTTCTCTTGCTCGTAGTATACACAGGAAATTTGCATGAGTTGCGGTCAACCTGTCTCCTCTTTTGCTTGCCAAAAACCTCCATCATCAAATACAATATCACATCCACATGCGTTTCATTATTACACTTTCGCCAACAGCGATAACACTGTAAGGTCATGCCAGAGCGATGCAAATGAATGAGTGTGTGGTGAGAGGGGAAAAACAGAGATGGGAAAAAGAGGAACACATTTTCCTTTCTCTCTCTCGGCTGACAAAAGGCTCATCCTTTTTTGTGACCTGGTGGGATTTCCTTTACATTTTCGGAGCGCAGTACTCTATCTCTCCCCCTTTCTCTCTTATTACGGGTGTACATATGTATGTCTTCCAACCAAGAAAGTGTTGTGCTTGCTACATACTTTATGGGAAATGAAAATGAAGAGTTCAAACATGACATACTTTACACTTAACACAGACTTGGCTACATGCACACATAGTACACACAGACCGCACCATCATGTGTACATGACGTGACTGGTGCTTGTGTCATTAACATGAAAATGATTGCTTCTCATTGAAGAAGATATGTACCGTGCTCTACTCATCAGACTTTGTCCTCTCAGAGAGAAAGAGGATGTACCTGGAGGCAGCTGGGTAGTAGGTGCTACGTAAGACAGAAAAATTGAGAGGTTAAGATTGTGACTTTTAGTGGTTTGAGGGCCCTCGACCTCTTTATATAATTTTTGGGCGAGTTAAAACGATTTAAGTTTTTCTCTCTCCTCCGGTTTCGTTCTTTTAAAGTAATTGAGGGAAATGAAATAGAAAGATGAGGTAGAGGCTTACGCAGTGTTTTTGTAGGTGTGCAGGTGAAAGGAAAAGGGTCTCACAGTGGGATCTCGTGATAAGTTTGCTGTTTGAAGGAAACATGTCAAAAAGTTTTCCTCGCTTTCAACAGGAGAGAAAAAGCTCATCTCAGGTTGACAGCAGATGGTTGGTGTGCGTTTAAACTTTTGAATTTTTTCAGACGTCACTTCAATGAAAAGGTATTTAGCTATTATGTACAACTTAGTGTGCGAGAGAGAGAGAGAGAAAAGGGAGACGTGTCTTGGAAGGGTTTTCATCTTCGAGGTTAATTTATGGGATGAATGAAATGAATTATATTAACTAAAAGGAAATGAGTGAAGTGGAGAGGTGAAACCTTACCAAAGTGTGAAAAGGCGACTTTTTTCTCTTGCCCCTCTTCAGTCGTTTTAGTCTATTTGTACATAGTGACGTGTAGTAGAGAACAGGGAGCGAGGGAAGAACATACTTCAAAAGGAAAGTCTAACTCGTCATGTCTTTTCCTCTTTCACCTCTGCCTTTCCCCCGCGTTTTATATTTGCCTTGTATTATATCACACGAGGGAATACTCCCCCCGAGTATAAAATGTAGGCTCTCTATGCATATATAGCTTGGAAAAGCATAAAGGGAACCATTGGGGGATCGACAATGGAAAGGTGTTGTCACTGTCACGTCTCTTCACTTTTTTCTACTTAGGCACACACAATAACGCAGGAGAAACGAGAGAGAAAGTGAGAGATGGGAGAAAATGTTGAGAGAAAGGTGTAAATATGAGCACGTCTCCCGCTTCTCCTCACGACATTTTCGCCTTGAGTAGACGGTGTAGTGTGGCACATTCCTCACGTTGTTTTTCACCCACCCTGTGATCTCTGAATGCTGGGCGCAGAGTGTAGGCAGTGGGCTATCAAAAACTTTTATCTCATCTTCTTTTCCGCCCTCTCTCTCTCCGTTTCCATTCCTCGTCTCAAATTAAATCTTGAAGCCGAAGAAGCGGGCCGAAGAGAGAGGCGAAAAAAGTTCTTTTGACTTTTGGCAAAGGAACATTGTCATGATGTGTGATAACTTTGTGTTCGTTTCCCTTCTCTATGTCTTTTTCTAGTTTGGTTGAAGGGTCACCAATCTACGGTCGTCGCTCTTCACTTTTCAACTATATTGTAACTTGTGTTTTAGTCCTCCTCACTCGTCGTCTCCTCAGCATACGGAGCAGTAGTTGAAGGGCATGTGAAATGTGAGAAATGAATCAGAGACCGACAAGATGAATATTATGTGTCACTTCAACCTCACTTTCCACTACTTACATTTCTCAATGCTCTACGTAGCCACAAATAATACAGTGTACTGGTATTGTGTAGGTAGAAGGAAAATAGTGGATTTCCCTGCTTGCCATTTGACACTTGCGAGATCTCGGCAAGATTTCAACTTTCTCTCGACAAAAAAAAACTTTATCATCTCCATTCAAACTCACACTATATTATTACTGTTTGCAAAGTGAAGAAATCACTCCGTTACCTTAATACCTGTCTTGGTAGCTTCGAATCAAGAGGTTTCAAATATGTGTGGGTTACACTTCTTTCCGTAATGAATCTTGGCAAGCCTGATGTATTTTACCACTCTCTGTTCAGGCAAATCAACATATTACCTATCTTCCTGGTGCATATACCAGTGTGAAGTGCAAAGAGAAGTGCAAAATCACACACGGCAGCTATTTTTTTTAGAACGGAGAGAAAGGATTTAAATTAGATAAGCACACTGGAATAAGAACCTCTTTGCTCGTTCTCTAGTTTTCCACTTTCACCTCAGAATAAACTTTTCGAGTGTGAGAAGAGGAAAAGTTTTCCACGTGTGCATATCAAACTACATTATTATGCTACTCGTGTTCCCCTTCTTTTGTTCTTCGTTAGTTTCTGCGAACGCAACGGTAAACAAAAAAACTGCACACACTGATCATGAGAAAAACAGGAGTTTTTGTGCGAATCAAGACTGACGTGGAAAGGTTTCCGGTGACTGATAGTCATATCTCAGCTTTGAAATCTCGAGTTACCTGTGTATACTTGTGAGATAATGGATTCTACAAGTGTACACATCTAGGCATCCAACTGCAACCTTGCGTCTCAAATCAGCCATGTATTTATCTCAAACTTTTCCTACCCGACTTGTTTTGAGTAATATTCAGAAAGCGTGTCAAATGAACAACCTCCTCTCACTTTTCTTTTCGACTCGCGTTGTTGTTGTGATCTTTTGAATTCTGATCTACTTTCGTAAGCAGATACATCTTACAATGCTGCCTGTGTGATTTCCAAAGTTTCTTGAACTTTTCAGAGTTCAAAATCCCGATACGTATTCATGTTGCTCCGCCATCACATCTTCTTCTAAAACTTTCCACAGCGAGAATTATAAAAGGGTCATTGTTTTCCATTCTGTTTCGTCTTGCTAGTACCTGTTCCTGTTGACTAGCTCACTAGAGAAAGTTTTATGCTAAAGTGCAAAAAACTATACGCTTCAGCACATCACTCACTTACGCCCGACTTACATTAGTTGTTTGTTGCTCCATAAGTATGGTTGGGCGCAAGATATACATTTTCCCTTTGTCAGGAATTAGGTGAACTTTATGACAGCACATCTTACAGTATAATCAGCATCAGCAATCATCATAAAAACTCTGGCTTAAGCTCTCTCTTTCTCTCTCCTTCGAAAGAAGATACGAGCAACATTTTTTCTCTCCTCTTCTTTCCAGAGCTCATTTTCTGATGAAAAAAGTGAGAGAAAGTTTTATGTCTGACTTTTAGCTCACCATATTATCCATATCAGTATCAACACGGTTGTTGTCCTTCTCCACACCCGTTGCGCACAAGAAGGAAAAAATTCCCACATATAATATATCCACGCTATCATGCATGAACACGAGCTAAATCCAGTGTCAACTTAAAACGAGAGAGAGAGAGAAAAAGAACGAAGGAAAAAACGGTTGACAATCTCACATGTTTGCTTAGGAACAACACACACTACCACACTGCATCCCATCAGCAACTCTTTTTTTTCTCCGACGACGACGAGACGACTATCGCCATCATCATCATCAGTGTACACAAGAAACAAACTTACCATCAACACAGCATCATCATCACAAGTAAACCTTACCACATGTATGCAGCCATGTATACTATACCCTAGAGAAAAAGGCATCATCATCAGATAACATGCATTAGATATTCGGCTTAGGTATTTTTTGTTTGCTCACACTCACACATCCACCCGTATATCTAATGCTCTCTCTCTCTTTTCTGAGGAGAGGCAGAGAAAGAAGAGAAAAAAATGACATTGGAAGTTGGTTGTTGTTCGACTGGAAAGGAAGTTGTAAAAGAGCGTAGAAAAATATATTTGGGTGCTCTCGCCAGGCTGAGGAGAGAGCCTTAGCGAGACAGAGAGATGGGAGAAAGGGAAAAATGATGGCAAAAGACTTGATGGGATTACATTTTCAAACATCAAACTTTTTTCTCTCTCTTGTGCAAAAACCAAGGAAAAGGGAATGCCAACGTGATATTGGCACCACATACCACAACTCTCCTTCACAAACCGAGACACACACATACGCAGGACTAACTGCAGTGGCCCAACCGTAGGAGAAAGTACCCACACCGCATGCCATTCACCGCATGAGTTTTGATGTATAATATCGACTAATATTGAACCAGCGTTGTAAAAAGGAAGACTCGTAAAAAAATTCTCCTTTTTTCTCGGGAGGCACAAAAAATTGGCCACATTACCTCACTCACATACGTACGCACATATAACGACAATGTGTGAGGAATGAAGTAAAAAAGCCAATGAAAATGGCAAGAGCCGAGAAATAAAGTATCGAAGAGCGAGAGAGCTCCCGTATTTTTCTCGAGGGTGTTTGAATATTTTTCTAGTAATAAGGATAAGGAAACGTGCATATATTTACTCTGTTTGATGCTTTATGTTCTCCATAATTTTTTTTTGCAAAAGATATGGAAGATGATGGTGAAAGCATATCGTGAGAGTGAGTGTTTGCGAGAATAGTGGTGAAAGTAGATGGCATGCTTGGCGTATCATTTTTTGTCATTTGCCTCCAAGTTGACTGACATTTCCCGTTTTTTTCCTTGGGCTCGGTGTGCGCTGTCGTAACTTTTGTGTCACTTGCTGTTTAGTCTCTCTCTCTGCACAATAGATACGACAAGATAAACTATGTGTATTTGGTAATATATAAAGTATAAAAAAAAGTCAGCGCTGATCCTATACTTTATTTCTGGAGAAAGGGGTAAAAATGTTGATGTTAGTGACATGGTTGCTTGCTTGACTTATTGGGTTACGCTTCCTTTCTTCGGTTGGATTTTTTTTCCTCAAAAGTCTCAAAAAATTCTGCTTTCCTCAACTTGGGCAACGAAACTCGGCTCGTCTACTATTCACTTTTTGCAAACTGTGTCAAAGACGCTTATGAGCAAAAGTAGGTGTTTGTGTATGTTTTTTTGCATGTGTGCGTGAGAGGTGAGCTACCTCTGTCAATCAAATTGAATTGGGCCGATAAGTGTTTGGCGGTCTTCTTATCTCATTTTTTTTTTCGCTTTGCAAACGATGTACGGAGAGTGAGATTTGGCGAAAGGAAATTCAAGAGTATATCGGCTCTACATACCACTCACGAGTACTAGACTGTAATCGGCCTGTTTCCCTTTCACTAACAGCAAGTTTTGTCGGATACGCTTCTTGTTTCTCTCGAGTTGGCTATCCAACTTTCATACATTAAGTGGCCTACCGCTGGGCAATGAGAGGAGGCCTCGGCACACTGGTGAAATTCGCTGGCCGATATATATCTTTCTGACATACACCGTACACTTGAGGATGCCGTGAACCACGCTGAAAAGTTAAGTATGCTTTGCTTTCTATCTTCCACTCCCTAGCCCAGTGCATTACAGAGGCACTCGCTGCTGTACCACTTTGTATGATTATGTGTGCAGTAAAGCCGTCACAAAGTTTACTCTTATTTTATTGCCACCAATGCGCCCAGAAGAGAGCCAACATGTCCAGAGAAGGAGAGAGAGAGAAAAGTCATGCAATTGAGTCTGTGAACATGAGAGCGTCCTTTTTCTTCGGCTTTCTTTTGGTGCATCACAAAAATAATGGTTTTGCAAACCTAAAAAAACGAGTGTACGGCCGTACACATGAAAAAAAAGATTGTTTACTTGGTTTCACACAGCATGGTGTATGTGTGAATGGGGAACGGAGAGACCCGTCACCAAAAGTCAGATAAGGTGTTTCCCATGTTTACTTTTTAGCTTGGAGGAAGAGATGGAGGGAGGAGAGGGACAAAAAACAGTGTGCTTTGGGAGAAGGAAAAAAGACCACAAAATATAAATTTTCCAGTAAAGGCAGAGGGATTACAAGTTTCTCCCTTGCAGACACGCAGCAAAGTCAGCCCGACGCCTCCAAAGTTGGACCCGCCGACAATGTAGTTAACTTTTATTTGTAGAAATATTACATAAAAAGCCCGCCGTTAAGATACTTACGAGTGTGTATAGTACTCCAATTTAGAATGTAAATTACGTGCATAACAATTTTTTTCTTTGTCGTCGTAAGAAATAGATTTGAAAAAATATTCCGACAGCAAATGCACAGGCCCCCTGCAGGTCTCAATGAAAAAGTACAATGGCCACAATGTCCTCCTTCAAGAGCAAAATTGTGTGCCTACGTGTAATCTGTAAGTATGAATATGAGATATATGTGCCCAATGACATTTTCTCTGGAGGGTGTAGGAAGGAAAAGGAAGTGATATGGAGAGCGAGGCCAGAGAAAAGTCATTCTGGAGCAAGGGACGACTTTCTCCAATCTCGCGAGGGGAGTGAGAGACGCACACAGCAGAAGGGGGAGCGAAGTGGAAGTGAAATGAATGCATTTAATAGGTTTTATTACTGCACACTATCCACCACCATCATCAGCATGCATTATATATTAATATTATGGGAACATAAGCGGTTTTCACTCAGCTCACCAAATCGCCAAGGACGAATTGGGCAACGGGAGAGAGAGAGAGATGGAAATTTTTCACAAGGCTGTACTACCCACGACTCTGCTAACTAACTACTTTGTAGCTCTTCACTTTCCAAGGCCCCCTTGTTTTCATTGCTTTTTACTCCGCTCTTTAACTACACTGCTCTGCACTTTCACAGTTCTTCTTGGGATTCAACTTTCTTGGTCAAAGAAAACATACCGTTTTTCACCCAGAGAATCCCTTTGCGTGAGCTCTCACTGCAAACTGCTTCTCCTCCGGTGGCCTTTTGTTTGTCTTATCCGCAAACTCATAAATATTAATAACACCAAAGAAATAACGCTATAAAATTGTCTTAAGAGAGGCTTAAATACTCTTTGCCAAGTGTTACACAAGACACAAGGGAAGAACAAATGAGGAAGCTATTACTGCTTTGAGTACATACAATACGCACATTTCGACCAAACTATAGCCTTTCTGGAAATGTGAAAAAAGTTGTGTGGCTCTTTCTCTTGATGATGATGGCAGAGACAGAAAGCAGAACGAAGAAGCCAACAACATCCAACGGGACTAGGAGGCAGTGAAAAGACATCAGAAGATTGTTTAAAATATATGGTTTTCATAATACATATAAATAGATGGGATGCATCGCAATGCCAATGTGCTAGCAAAACTCTTTTAGGCCTCATTCGCATCTATCCACATTAAAACATTTGAGAAAGCTTCTGTGTACAGTCATTGTACGTTTATGATCCAGAGGCAAAGCTCACTTTAAAAACAACTCAGATGCACAACATTTTTTTCAGCAGTAGTTACGCAAATTTTTTTGTCTGTGAGAGGGAAAAAAGTTTTTGCGACTTTTTCTTCACAATTACTTCAATGCAGAGGGAGACGCAAGCTATAAAATCCGAGGAAAATTACAACATTTAAGCTCAAACTAATCGACCTACATTACACTTTTCCAGTTGATCTTCTTTAATTTTATCAGGCCTGATTGCAAAAGAAACTGAGGATAAGTTAGTGGCTGCCAATTCTCTTGCAGAAGGAAGCTTGCAACGGGATAATCTTTTCGAAAGGCTGTCAAGGGCAGATCAGTGTTAAAGAAAAGAGTGGAACAATATATACAATATTTTCCGCTCACTTTTCTATTTACTTAAAAAAACTTTGACAATTTATTAGCACAAAAATTGCTTTTGGCACGGGAATATTTAATACAAAATAGTTTTAGGTATTATACAATTTTCCTCCTCTAAATTTTCTATTTTCCGATGGGTATGTGTGTACTCGGGTTGCCTGCTGGTGACTACTGATAGGTTCGTTGAAAAGTTTTTTGTTTAATTAAAAGCAATCACATTGTGCTCCTTTCTCACAAACTGTGCAGACATGAGTTGAGTACGAAAGGGAAAAGAAAGTCGGGACGGAAGCACACATTGTACACGTTATGATGGACGACGAGAGTCTCTCACATTGCGGAACTGTTCGATTTTTTTTGTACGAATAAAAGAAATTTATTTCTAATCTGAACTTGGAAAGAGCGGTTCTCCTTCAAGGAAACTCGCTTCATTATACATTAAGCTGACGTGTCTGTAAACAGATTCTTGTTTGACACTTGCGAAGTGCTCTGCGAGCAATATGGTGAGCAAGTAGACGGAGAAAGTGCTGCGAGCACAGACTTTGTTTTAGTAAATTGGCTTAAAAGTTTCTTTTGAGAAATATTTTAGACACAAGGCAGGAAAACGGGATGGCACATGCAATTGACAGGTTTTTCCTACTTTTTTCATTCAACACTGTTATCCGTAAACTTCCATTTTGCTTACAAATAGAAACTGTTTTCTATTATACGGAAGTCACATTATGCTATTCACGACTTGCAAATTAATGTGATAATGACGATAGGAGTAAATAATTTGGAGCTCTTCATACTATAACTCCAAACATCCGCAATATGTCTGCCGCTCTTGCGTATCTTTCACAATTGTGTTGTGTAACTTGTTCATTTGATGGACTCTTTGTGTTCCCCTTCATTCTTCACCTCAGAGGAGTGTACAAAACCAATTTGTGGAGAGGTAATGGACAAAAAATAGAAGAGAAAGTGAGCTTTGTTGGTTTTTGCACATTCCACTCACCTCCTTCCGCAAGTCGTCAAGTAATTCATTCACATCTCGGAAATCTCATTTCATCATTCTCTTTCCCTCAGCCCGTCTCCCGACTGGCTCCTCTAAGCAAACAGATTAATCGCTCTGAGAGATCTCCGAGATAATCTATATCTTTGCGAAGATAAATGACAAATGGATAAGAAATGTGAGCACAAGTTTTCCGGTCAAATGTCAGACATCATTTTCAGCGAGACTACATCTGACATCTAAATGGACCAGAGAAAAAATTCCTGCCGCCCTGTATCCGATATGTGTCTAGTAGCTACGCACACCCACGCACCAAGAAAAAACACATGAGCTGCAAATACAATTGGAGTCACGTGTAGGGACGAAAAGGTCATTCTCTCTAGTACCCAAGTGTCGCCATTATTTTTAAAAAGGCTATGCATTTAGAGAGCTACCGGTGGGTCTTGTGCCAAGGTAAAGAATAAATGACACAGTGTCATTGTGTGCTTCCGTTATTTTCGTCCTTCACTTAGAGCCTCATGAATGATTATATGAGAGAATGTGTACACTCTCTACCAGGATTTTCGTTAATGGGCAAGAAATGTATACGTCCAACTCAACAGAGCAATACACACATATGTTGACAAGGACATAGGGCAGCGACACTATAGGATCAATACATTTTCTTCCTGTCATACTCCGTCTAAACCTTAAATGTATAACATTTCCATATTACCTGTACGTACACGCGTTTCCTATTTTGTAAAAAAAGACGTGAAGAGGGAAAAGAGATGGAAAAAGTAAAACGAATGCTGTACATTTCCTTTTCCCTTTCGTGAGTTTTTCTCACTTTTTTCCTCAAGAGAAAGTAGCAAGCTAAAAAAAACTTTTCACATTTCAAGCCTATATTTAAAAAGGCAGGGAGAGAAAAGCTGGCAGGCGAACGTCGCCGGGAAAGGGCCCCTTTTACGTTTTTTGGCATCCCATTTTACTCCCAACTACCCACATGTGCTAACTTTTTTGTATAAAACATACAAAAAAAGTGTAGCATCGTCAACCTTAACTCTAGATTTTTTTCTTGCTTTCTCTCCCTGTTTAGTCACACGTTGAGCGCATTCATATTGAAAAATTAGCCACCTTCCGGAGAAAGCCCAAGAAACATAAGTTATCTGGAGACAACAACATTCCACTGGGCATTTTTTACCACTTACTTCCTCTTTTTTCCACCATAGTCCCTTGCTACCTTTTTCTCACCGTCTGGCTCTTTTCTTTCTTTTTCTTCGTTTTTAGTGAAACATGTCTCGAGTTCTTGGAGAAGAGCACAAAAATGACCGTTTTCTTTATTCATACACCTTATATATAGCTTTTTCCGTTGTCTACTTATTACACGTGTTTTTTCTTTTTCGCTCTTCATCTTTTCAAAGTGATTTTTAAAAGAATTTTTATACCTTCAACTTTTTTCTTCCTCGATTTTTCTGTTTTTAAAAGTGCTTCAAAGCCACGCAGAGTTTGCACATCTTTCTCTTCCTCACCTTTCTCCCCGACTTCCATGATATGTGCGTCCATTGAATGTGGCTGCCGCGTAAGAAAGATGGAAAAGAGGAGAAAGTGGTAAGTAGCCTTCTGGGAACAGAGGCACGAGCATTCTCTATTTTATTTGAGCGACTCATGATGACGATGATAATGATGGTAAAATGTTTGAAGGAAGGAGAAGAGAGAAGGAAGGAGAAAAACTCTACAGCCTAACTTTTTTTCCACACACGTGTCAAAGATAAATACGGTTGTCGGACTTTTGTGGCTTTCTTCTCTATTCTTTCTCCTCCTTCCTTGACGCGACTCCTTCATCCATTTTTGTGGTTTACTTAGGTATGTGAGTGTGTGTATATTTTTTTCTAAAGAGTGTATGAGGGAGTCCGAAAAGAGAAATGGTGACTTTGTTGTTGCAACCAAGTTTATTCTTCACTTTATTCTTGGGAAATGGATGAATTCACTCTTTTTTATGCTTCTTCACCATGAGCTCTCTCTCTCTGCGTGCCCTTTTTATTATCATTAATAGAAGAATAGAAGAGAGAGAGGAAGAGAACAAATACGTGGACAACTGGTGAAACAATGTTTTCTCTACTAACAATTCACAGTGTAACTCATGTATGCCGTTGGTTATTGCCTCATGCTGTGGAGCTCCTCTCTATTTGGTCTCTCTGTGGAATGGGCAATGACCATCATCATGTGCTATGTGTACAGAATGCGGGCCCGCACATTCAAAAAAGCAAAGGAACATTGCTCGTTTCCTTGTCCAGTTTACGAGCAGAGTGTCTCATGGAAAATTTTCGGGGGCTTATTTATGTCTTCTTTTTATGTTACAACAAGCATGCATGAATGAATGCAGACAGTTTTTTATATGCACAACGCAACCGTCCATTGTCCTGTATCTTACTATTAGTGAAGGCATTATATATAAGTGTAATAGTTCAAGATCTTTTTCCGGTTTAAAAATATATATCTTTGTGAAAAACAGTGGAAGCCAACAACACAAAAAAGACTTACACTCGTATTTTTTTTTGAAAAGGCGTAGCCGCGTACACAACGAACGCAAACATTTTTTTCCTGGCTAAATAGACTTTTTACACGATGATGTGATGTAAATGTGTTCCTTTTAGCTTTTTTTGTTTCCCTTAAAAATTGTACTGGTGGGACCAAACATGACAACAACTATTTTTTCTTCTGGCTAGAAAAGAGAAAAATCAGAGAAATACGCATCGACAAAACACACAAAAGTTTGTGCGTGTGCCTCTGTCTCTCCGGCACACACCCAGACTTAACTAGTGCGTAGTGGTGGAAGACAGCCGGAGAAAAAAATGGGCTTCTGTGTTTTCTCTTGTGGTTCTTGGTAAAGCTTTTTGTGATTGTCTTTCAGTCTGACTTTACATGTATTGACAATATAGAGTCATTTATTTCTGAGCAAAAAAAAAAAGAAACTTTGGCTTCACTCTGCTCTCTGGCAGATTGGAGAAATAATACCCAATATCCAGAGACAAAACAATTTCACATATCCAGGGAATTCGTTTATTGTATATGTTTTTGAGTAATGGGTCTCTTTTCAATCACAACTTGCGTGGACGACCAGAAACACATTCAAGTACATTGGCAACGCATCGTCACGGTGCAAAAAGTCTCAAGTCTGAGATTTTTTTTGTGTGAAGCACGTCTCATACCCCGTTTACTTCTGTTGCGTAAGTCTAATTCTTTTTGTCGTCAATGTCTCCACGCAAAGGGAAATGTTGTTGGGAGAATGGTGCAAGCATCAATTGTGGCATGCCACGAGCCCGTTCAACCCATCAACCAAAAAGAGAAAGTATGCAATGGTCCGAGTGAAAGTGTATCCGGTTTGTGTGGGCACGTGTGCGTGCTTCTATGCTTGCCTGTGTGCCTACTGTCAGCGGTCTTTGCTTTCATTTTCTTCCGAAAAAAACGTCTGATACACGATTCGATACTTTATAGAGAACATAACGACAGCGTGATAGGTTCCCAAAAGAAAAAAAACATCAATTGAAGAGAAACGACACCCAATCCTCGCCACCTCTTCAATAGGGAGTGGAGGTGATGCGGGTGGGTGGAAAACAATCTTGTTCTCTATTGCTTACCGACAACCTGAAGAAAAACACACGAACTGAGTGAATGCCTTTCGCAATTGGAGAAAGACCGGAGAAAGAACTCTGCTGTTTTTCTACCGCTTCCTGCTTCCACCTCTCTCTCCTTCGTGTTGTTCTTTATGGGTGTTTGTAAAGAAGCAAGGAAAGGTTTTCAAGCCTTTCTCGTGTGAAAACCGAAGGAAGGAGGGAAAATGAAGAGGAAAGTAGAAAAGGAAGCGAAACTCCGAGTCATAAAATCAAGATCTGTGTGAAAGAAATCATTTTCACAATATCCCTAGAAATTGCGCCCCAAACCATTTCGCGCTCACTACCCACACGTACACACTCCTTGCTCAGACAGACACTGAGTGAGTGACTGAGTGAGTATGTGTTTGTCAGTGGAAAAACGCTTCGTATAAATAACAGAGTGGAAAATGAAAGGAAAACAAAGTTGAGCAGAGAAGGAAAAGAGAACGTGAAAAGTCATTCTCAATGTGTGTGTGTGTGTTGTATCAAAATCAAAAGGAAATAAATGGAATGCCTCGTCGATCCACTTCCATGAACTTTAGCATCATGCACTATACGCATTATGGGTGTATGTACTTATACGGACAGTAATTCATATAGACCCTCATCTGCGAAAAAGTGTGAATGAAGACATTTTGGGAAAGAGTGTGCCAAGTCATTTCCTCCCTTTTTTGTTTGCACGCAACAAGATGATCAGCAAAAGAAGTTCATGAGAAAAAAACTCACTCCCCTTAGCACTGCTTTAGTATGTGTGCGCCTTTTTCTCATTCAAATACCTTAATTAAACAGCCCTGATTGCTTCGTTTCGGACTGTGTTCACTTGAGAGTGATTCATCACTGTTCTCTTTATGGAACATGTATATTTTTGATTCATCTTGCATGTTACACTTTCCCTCACTCTTTTTCTCACTTTCTCTGGCTTTCTAGTCATTAATGAAAAGTTGTCACTCAAGTCACCTGCGCTTTCTCTTTGTCTTTCATTCTCTCCCATTTTTGGGCTGTATGCATTTTCTCAGTGTTTGCTTTGCAGGACAATCACTGGAAAAAAGTTTGAAACAGAGACACACAACGTGTCTCGAGTCAGTCCCGTTTTGTCTCCTTCTGATACTTTCTTGAGTGAAGAAAGGATTGGGAATGTCGTAAAATTTCATTCCCTTTCTCACAAGTTTTTAACAAGGAGGATGATGAGTTTTTTTGTTGTCACTTATATACGTACAAACGTCTTTAAGGCAGTAAATGAGAATGTGGTTGTTCTTCCTGTGTGCGTGTACATAGACATGTACTTTAGTAGGCAGTCTCGCTTTTTACCCGATTGGGAAAAGAATAAAATCAGAGGTTTTTGTTTGTTTGTAAGTCCGCCTCTTCTCTCGTCTGGCGTTTTAAAATTCACTTTCTAATTCCCAATTCCTCGAGTCAACTCGTAACCAACACAAAGGGGAGGGAATGCGAGAGTAAATTTTTGTTAGAGAAGTTCCCTTTCTCTCTTCCTCTCTTTTCCAGATAATACGACGCATAACTCTGAGTGAATTCAATGTTCTGAAGAAATCTTTTTTCCCTCTGTTTTCCTTTCTTCGAAGGAATAGCAGAAAAATAGTGTGGTCCTCTCTGAAGAGAAAAAAGTTTTTTTTCCTATTCACAAGGGAGCCTGAATGAGATGACTGAGACAAGAAATTATACTTCCATTCCTGGGCGTATGGCTCTAAAGCTCATCGTCTTGTTCCACTCTGATTTTCCTTTCTTCACTTTCACAAGGATAATTCTTTCTCTGGACAAAACTTTTTGCGCTCTCGTTTTCTATAAAAAGAGAGCTCCCGGTTCAAAACTTGATTCGCTCTAATACGGATCTTTACTTTTTTTCTCGAGCACACACACAACACACCCATACACATCTGCTTTTGAAACACTGGTGGACTTTCAAAGAGTTACCCACAAGATTTTTTGAAGCCAGTGTGTGGACTTTTCATACTTTGTCTGTGCTGGTTACCCGACTTCATTTACAAAAAAAAAGTTACCGTGTCATACAGAAAGTGAGAGTATAGAAACTCTCTTTATAGAAGGAAAGTGTATAAAACGGATGTAGGAAACGCCGGAATATCCTGTGTAATGAATATTCTGGTGAGAAATTCTCTCTTCTCTGTACGCCTAGTGTTGTATAAACTTAGCATAACTTCCTTTTGCAACGTGCTCATCCACTGAATACGGGACGTCAGAGGCATACTGAGAAAAACATACTTAAATGATGGCTATGACAATTTCATGCTTTCCTATTAGATGCCCAACCTTCTACACGCAAAATTTATATAAGTACTAAGAGTCACAGGAAAGCAGTGAATGTTTCCTGGTTTCTCTTCCTGACAATTTAAAAATATTGAGAACTTATTTACAACAAAAATTCTGTACGTGAGATCCGCATATTTTCTAAATATAGGGTAGCTCTGTTCAACCAGCGTGATTTCTTTTTTAAAGGGAATGGGACCTGCATCCGCATCTTGTGGCCAAAGGAAAACGAGGAGTAAAAAGGAAAATCAAACGTAAAGAAAAAATGTGAGGAAGCAATAACAGTTAGTGACTCGTATCAGCACATGTATAGGTACGCGTGTGCTCCACATTTCTTCTCCTTCACCGCAGAGTACACATTCATTAAACAAATGCATCCTTTTTGTGGAAGCGAATGAGCTTTCTCCAAAGTTTGTTGTTGCGAAGCAAAGAGGGGGATGAAGGTATACAGAATCCATTCTGAAAGAAAATAAGTTTGACTCCTATTCATCTGAAATGAGTGTGACAAGTTCATTGTCGACAAACAAACAGATAGACAACATAACACTTTTGTAAACACAAAGACAAGGAAAGCACAACTAATTCCGTCGGAAAAACTCGTTTTAGTTGTGGTGACCATGTATTTATTAGAGCAATCTACATTAAATGTTTGTCAGTAGTGTTGCCTCTGTCGCTTTCTAAAGCTCTTCGCTGTTGTTTATCCTGTTATTTACGGGAGGTGGATGAAGAAAACGACTGCTCATTTCGTCTTCTTTTTTCTAATGTTTGCATCTAGTCGAGTGGAAAGTGGATTAGGGGAACAAATAAAGAGGAGGGACAAGTAAGAAAAGAGCGAAATTTCCTTTGTACCCCATTTCATGCAGATGAGTGCAAAAGTGTTATGTTGATCATAGTCGGAAAGAGGATTTTTTTAGTTGAGTTTCGCTGTAACGGTTTCATGTGTATTGGTCAGTGTGGAAAAAAATGAACCATCAAGTCTGGGTGTATAACCTTTCAAGATTCGAATGCACCATTAAAGAGGCACAGACATGCGAGTGTAGTAGAGCACTGGGTTAGTTTTCTCAAAGTTGAGAGAGAGGAAGGAGGGGAAAGGATCCCAAAGGAGGAAACAATTTTTTGCTCTACTTTTTCCCTTTCAAGTTGCCACATGAGTGGGAGAGTATAGAGGGGACCATTTGAAGGAGCAAAGATGCGGTATCAGCTTGCTTAATCGATATAACATTGCATCCATAATCATAAAAGTTGTTGGAGGAGAGGGAGAAATAACAGACATCCAGTCTCGTAGGCTTTCAGTTTTCTGCTATTTTTTCGCGAAAAAAAACAGCGGCACGGAGAGAAAAGATCATTGAGATAGGAATGAAGTTTTTTATGTGCATCCCAAACAAACAATCTCCATTTTTCGCCACAGAAAAAAAACACTAGCGTAAGAATCCGTTTTTTCAATCTATTTTCGCAAGAGTGAACACTCGATTGTTATCTCATTCCTGGCTAAGATTGAGAGCATATAGAGGAGAATTGGTGGTACACACTCGATGTGTGCATTTTTTGCACACTTAAGGTTGTTCCTATCGCGAAAAAATTCAGTATGCTTCTGTACTCAAATAGGGGTACGTACATGTATTTATAGAAAAGAGCTGTTTCAGACACACCCATTATAAGTCGTAAGACTGGAAGTGTGTGTAGTGAAATTGAAAGTGAAGCACGTAAAAGTGGCTGGTAGTGGCCACAAAACCGAAACGAACGAGTTGGTCCAGTAAGCACATTCATGGACACACATACTCAATCCACCATTCCTTTCCAAGAGGTTTTCACTCTCACATTTTACACGTGCACATTCCCAGGTACTCTGCTGTAGACATTTACTCCTCATTTTGGAGTATGCTCTTCCGATTCAGAGCGTTCTCGCGAGCATTTTCCATTTTTTCCAAAGTAGGGGATTTTCCATCTTCAATCTTGGGCTGTACCTTTCACACCAAAAAGAATTGGCCAATTCGTCATTTGAAGAAGGACAACCCACAGTCATTACGCTGACCACGTGTCAAACGAGGAAAAAATAAGGCAAATTGAGCACCCCTCTACTTTGTTGAGATTGAGAAACGCGGAGAGAAAATTTTGCTACATGAATACGACTAAAACAGTACGAGTAGCTACTTTCTCTAGCAAACCAGGATCAAAATAATAGGCGTGACATCATAATCATACTTGGGAATCGAGGCTTTTTTTTCTGTAAAAAGTTGTTCGGCGCTACAACACCTGGTTGATATTATCAAGTGAAAAAATAGGCTTTCATTTTACACACTAAGTTGAATTGAAGCACGCAAAAAGTTGGGGCAACAGAGTAGTAAAAATTGAGGAAAAAAACTTGTGAAAGTGACTTTCACTTTCAGCCATATGCGTACGCATTGTCTACAAAAGGGAAAAGTCTCTACTCAGCACGACTCCAACAAGTTTTATTCCTTGTAAAGATTTTCTCCATTCTCTCCTACCCGCTTTCTGAGCCTGTCAAGGAGTTGAGTGGTAGAAAAAAACAGAAAGCGAAACGAACTAACTATACTGATTGCCAATTGAATGACTGATTCAACTCGTCGGATTCTCGAGTTTTTTTGGGGGTCCTGCGTAAGTTTTTCTCTCTTTCTCCGTAGGTTTTTAGTTGCTGCTTGAAAATACTTAGGACAACGATCCGTGCTCCTTTTTTGAACTCTCGTCCCAGGTTTTAGCTTCTACAGAAATACAGTAAAAAATTAGTACTACTTTGCGAGAGCACGTATCAACTTGGCGAGGCAATAGATACCAAAAGATGTACACACATGATAAAAAGATGTTCTCCCATCAACCTCATACGTAGATGCCTAAGTCTAGTTATCACAGAGCGCTGGAAAATAAGGACTGGGGAAAGAAGAGGAAAACTCATTTCCCTCGTCTGAATCCTTTTCAGTCGACACGCCGAAAAAAGGAAGCTCTTCCTCCGACTTTTTATACACCACCACCGGTATTTCTTCAGGAAATTGGCATTTCTTCTTATTCTCTCTCTTTCTCTTTTGGAATGATGGGGCTAGAAAGCGAATAAAATACTAGAGTACTTGAACCTACCATTATACATTCCACAACTATTAGTCACACAAACATATTGTAGTATTTGTTCCACATCTTTTTTAAAAGCTACAAGTTAGCTTCAGCCCGTTCACAAAACTGGGATTGGAATGTGAGTTTAAGTAGGTGTTATTTATTAGAAAATCAGAACTTTTCTTTAGTTTTTTTTTCTCTCATGACTGCGCAACCGGTTTCTCCACGCGCTAAAATAATTGCATATACACTACTTTTTTTACAATACTTGATATTCGGACAAATTCTACGAGAGAGTTCCTTATTCTTATCTACCTGCCATGATGCATCTAATAATGTTATATTCATCATATAATACTAGCAAAACTAAAGAACGACGCCTTGTTCTCAAATATTTGCACTGCAAGAAACGGGACCAAAAATCATTTTCCTTCTGTCTCTCTCTTTCTTTGATTCATCAGAGACATTAGTATCGATGTAACAAAAGGTTTTACTACGAACCTCATTTTTTTACCTTCCTTTGTTCTCTGATTTTGTTTTCCAGGATTGCTACACCGGTGATCGCTGGCGTACACGGTGTTCATCATCAAGTCCGATGTTGTTCTGCGTGATGGGATTATCCATGATCCTACACTACACGGTGGTGGATACTAGTAGTGCCCGAAGAATGGAGAAAAAATCAACCGTCATTACCGCCCTCGCCATTCTTCTCACCCTTTTATTAACATCTCAATGCCACGGTAAGCTGAAGAAATGTTTTCTCCTTCTTTTTTCTTGTAGGAGTTCCTCCAAGATTTTTTGGCTGGGCACTTTTTTGGTAGTTACTTTCATATCATCATTATCCTCTACTTTTCTTCGGTGTACGAGAGGATATGTTTTTATTGCAGAATCATCATCTTGGGTGTATTATGATAGTTGATAGTAGTTTTACACACATGTGCATTCAATGTGCTCTCTTGGAAGCATTAAACTCATTTTTACTCTCGTCCCTCTGTTACTCTTACACACGGAGGAGGAGGAGTAACGTAATAAAGTCGTGCATCCTTAATGGGATGAATATGGGTCGTGTGATGAAAACGGGAAAGTGAGTGGAAAGCAAACATGCACAAGCATATTTTTTCTATCATATGTTGGCATAATGTGTTCATGCAGCTAGGTTCTCTTTGAAAGATCATCATGCCATCATCATCAACAAGACGAAGAACGTGAGCTCTTCTATCATTACGTAGACGCTCGAGGAAAAGAGAAAATCATTATCATTTAACAGACAGTTCGTTCCATTTTTTTTGTTATAGTTGCTCGCTTTTTCTTCGTCACGGAAGACCGATTCGTGCTCACATATATCTACATATATTCGTATAGTAGACGCACCCATATATCTAGACGCAGCACAAATCCTGATAAATATAGAAACATTATAAGTTATTTAAGTAGCTGTAGGAATAAATGCGAAATTTCTTATAAAACGGCGGAGATGGGAAGCGGACATTTCGTGACGAGTATGAACTGATTTCCATTTTTTTGCGTCTCGAGTGGGCAAAGAGAATCGCTGCCAAAAGTACCCTCATTTTCTGAAGGTCAAAGAAACAAAAAAGGGATGAGCTTCCCTCAAATTGTATGAAGTGCATTGTATCAATATCTATAAAATGGCAAACGGTCGTAGGATTACATCGCTCTCTAAAGCGTTCATAATGGAGATGAACATTGCACACACGCAGTCAGTCGTAGTGGCTCAGCCATTCGAAGAAAATGTTCCGCTAAAACGTTTTTTCAAGGAACTGGTTATACACTAAATGACGAGTGTGCATAAAAGATGACGGAGAGCAACACGATATGTATTTGCGAGCAAATGGCAAAAAATACTAGACGCATCTGGATCTGCGAATTTATTTTTTATGCAGTATGCGAGAAAAGGAAATCGGGAGGAAAGTGAAGGAAGGGAGCGTAAATGAGGTAAAAAGCAGCTGGTTGAAGTCTCCAAAAGCTATGCTGGATACGGCGCCATCATCAGTGCTTCAAGTCTCAGGGAAAAAATGATGCCGCTCTTGATGATGAAGCTGATGTGATGATATAGATAGAGAGAAAGCGAGTGCTTGCTGTGCTTCACTCACTCTTTCACCACATATCGAGAGCGAGATGGTGAGAGTGTATGAAAAGTGGATATGGCCCTACTACTCGTCCCATACATGTCATTACCCGAGTTTCATGGTATATGTATTCGAGTGGTGGAGGAGCGCTTCTCATTCCGAATCATTTGATAGGATTACATAATATCTTATCTTGAACACTGTGACCTCCTCTCTGCTCTCTCTCTCTTCCAAGAAGCGTCTCTTTGTGGTGCAGTGTCGAGTCTGACGATGAGTGCATGAGCATACGCTTTACCTACTGAAAATGATAGTAATAACTGTAATCATCCCCGAAAACGGATCTTCCATTCTCCTTCGGCTTCCAAGCGGCCCTCCAAGAGTGGATGCTGCTGTGCAGAAAAACCATCAAAAGACGACGACGACGTTGACTTGAACTCAAAAGAGAAAGAAGGAAAAAAAAACGAGAGAAATGGCATGGGCAAAGGAAAACTGGGCAAAGTAGTGTTGAAAAGAGTGGGAGAGCGAAATGTGGGAAAGTGTCTATATAGAATAAGAAGGTGTACCACGACATCCGCCGTACTTGACGGAACACAAATGAGATTTTGTATACGAGTATTGTTATTGCAGCGATTTCATCGTCACACCCTTGATTTACCCCATGAGATGCATCATTATGGAAGCATCATCAAATTCGACAACCACAAAAACACTACCTTGTCTCCTGTTGAAAATTTCATTTCTCTTTGTGTGTACACTTCGCCATGTGCATTTCCTCTCGTTTCTCTTGATCGTCACAATCCGTTCTCCTTCACTGTTTGCATCCACTTCTGTCATTTGGTAAGGTATTCCGAGGTGTGGAACCTGTAAAAAATGTGGGAGCTCGTACACGCAACGGTTGTTGTGGAAAGGGCAAGCTGGGTCTCTGGAGCGCATTAAGGGAATGGCCTAAAGAATGCACAGAGCAATTAATGAAATCGAGTTGATTGCCGAGTGATTTGAGGGGAAACGCCGTAATTTTCAACGTACTTCATCGCATATACCTTAATGCACGATACAACAGACACACACTTGTTTACTGCTGTTGTTTGTCGTTGCTGGATGATTGTATCGCAAATCTAGGCGATAAGTTAAAGTGAGTTCCTTTGTACAAGGGCATACCTCCCGGTTCGTTAGAAACTTTGTGCGAAGCAATCAGTCATAATGGAAGCGGTGTGTTATTGTCATTGAAAATGAGATTCGGAGAAGTAACTACGTTTTTACGGACACGCACACAGGAGGATCCTTCACATGAAAAAATCATTTCGAGAGGTTTACAGAACGACACACTTGACAACTCTACGCAATATTGTTGTCTGTATTGGGACGAGCCGCTGCTCACTCATTTATAGTTGACTGGATCCAGTCACGTGAAGAAATGTTGTGCGCTCCGGTAGTAATGTGATGAGTATGCTAGAATTTTAGATGACTTTGGTTTTGTTTTCCAAACCCATCGCTCATAGTGTTGTTGATGATGATGATGACGAGTATAAAGATAGCGGTTTGGTCTTGTAGTCTGCATTGTGGTGAAAATGAAGTCAGGATAATTTGCAATGATTGTAAAGGGTGCAACAGGGGACTCATATCCCTATTACACCTACTTTGCCAACATTTTCATTGTGTTTGTGTTTGTGTGTGTGCGGGGCAGCAACTCGTCTGGATTTTCACTTCACTCCGTTGTTCTCTTCAGAACACGACTCCCTGGAGGATTTTGTGTTCATGTACCGTTTTTTGTGGAGAGTGTGCTCTCTTCGTTTTCTACCACGAGGGAGTGATGTATATATTGAGTGCAGTGGAGCATTTAACAAAGGTCCACACATCTAGACACATTGAGGGCGAGCTATGTTTCTCTCTTGCACAATGACTTCATTACCCCCCACAACAAACACATGACATTCATATTTTATCAGTGATGGAACAAGCGGCCTTGGCTGACACAGTATGCGGGTCGTATAATGCTGAGGTTGTGTAGGGAATGCAGTTTTTTTTGCAAATAATGTGTACATCCACACTTTGTTGTGCACCCGAGTAATTTTATGGTCTCACACAATGTGAGCAAAAGCAGTGAGGAAGCCGAGAGGAGGAAGTTGGGAAATATTTTTAATTAAATCTTTTCATAAAATGTAACCCGATTATAGAAGCCCAACACGTTATACCCTCTTCACAGTAGCATTTTCTCCTTATTTTGCAAAAAAGTGAACATACGGGTACGCATGTGAAGTAATAAGATTTTTTGGCTGGAGAATGGCATCTCGGCGCAATTTGAGTGCAGAGATGAAGAGAGGAGAGAGGGAGCATAAAATATTCAGGAGTGCGCCAACTGTTCAATATTTACAAGGAAGGAAGATTCTTCAAACTTCCTGTGTTATCAAGTCAAATTCTTTTTCCCTAAAAATAGTTCGCTTGTCAGTTTGCCGTCTTTGGGGTTTACCTACACTCATGTGAACATGTTTGTGGGCTCGCAATACTCAGGATCCATTGACTCGTCCACGTGTCCATGCTGCTCATTTATCTTCGCGATGGGAGTTGCGAAGAGTAAAGGCAAGGATGTTCAGTCACGGAACAATAACCACTTCGCCCACATTACGGATCGGTGGTTGACAATCAAATGCAACGAGTTTTCCCCCCTTTTTGTACCCATCTGCTTGATATTTGTAGGTATATAAATTTTGGCGAGTGCAAGGGATAGCGTGACATTGTCCACTTTCTACACAATTCGACCAAAAGAAAGACACGGTAGGGCAACAATTGCCATGATGAAAAATTGCACTTTTATGCATGTCTTTTCTTTCTCTTCCACCGGAGAGAAAACCGTGCCGTTATCAGTGGTGCGTGTTTGCTTGTGTATTCAAACAATGTCCAGCCAGCAGCCCCATATTTCAACGGGAGGTTTTTGTTGGGTCGTTTGGTCAATGACTGTGATATGTTCACACCCTCCTCCTTTTCCTGCCTTTAGGCTCCACCGCAGGTGGCACTCCATCCTAGATTTTGTAAGCATACATTTAGTGGATTTTTTTCTAACCCTTTTTCTCTGACCGTCTCCCTTGCGTAGAATTCAAAGTGAGGGAGGGAGAGAGACAATCACGTTTTATGCTTATTTACCACTACCCGCCTGAGCCTTCAAAAAATGTTCCCTTCTTCCTCATTTTCGAGAAGATGGGCCCTCGAAAATGAGAAACCTTTTGCTCAAGACAAGATTTCTGAAGGGATGGGAGAGATATCGGGGAGCACAGGGTGTCTCATATAATAACTCACAGCATGAAAGTGATTTCATTTCGCAAACATCTGCCCACCACACTCCACCATTACCACGAAACCACCGCCAGTTTCTTGGCCGCAAAAGATATTTTCACAGCTTTTCGCAGTTTCTTCCTCTTTTTCTCCGGGTCTTTCTCTTTCCGAGTAATTCCTTGCGTCTTTTACATAGATGCATAGATATATATGTATCAGTTAATTTTTTCTGCCTACCATCCCGACCCAGATCCCAAAAGCAGCGAACCATTATATTATTATCTTTTGCTTATGCATGGCTGCAAAAGGACACGGATTTTGCTCTCCCTGGTCTGTGAAATCTGCATAATCTCTCGCTCCCCGCACATTTTCCCTTTTTTCCCCAAACAATTTTTTTATTTCATTGGAATGCCTGTGGCTTTTAGAAGACCCTTTCCCACTTTCCGTACTGCACACGGCTGAAAAAGTACTAACAGGAGAAAAGGGCGACCATCAAAACCATAGCACATGCATGTACATATTATGCAAACAGTAATTCATGGAGTGTATTGTGGGTCGCTTTTCTTCAACATGGAGCAGCAAACTCTGTAATTCTAGCTAGCAGCTCGCACATTTAATTGGGTTTTGCAAAATCGAACGTATAACCTCAAATAAAATATTCAGTGGTTCACTGAGTGAGTGAGACGAGAGAGAGAGAATGAATCGGAACGAACACTTTTTTAGAATCGATTCGCC